>JAVCKV010021344.1:0-25114 GCA_032274145.1 Herpochondria borealis | reverse complement strand
GCTTACTCAATGGCCATATTCTGATGTCGACAAAATGAATTTGTGCAATCTGTGGTCACACATTGTTTCCAAACTTCTTGAGTAGTGCTGCTGTTCAAAAGAATTGTATACTATAGGTAAGTGCAATATGGTTAGTTGGAGTATCAACATGAGTTGCAACGCAAATGATTGAATTCTCACGAAGATATTGTCGATCACTGCCATGTTGTCGTCCTCAAGCGATGAGACGTCTACTGCAGTCGTCACGACCTCCTGCTTGTTTCTATCCAGAAGTAACGGCACAAACATTTACAATATGGTTAGAAAGATCATTGCCAAGAGTCGCAAGGCAAACGATTTTGAAAACTCACCAAGATATCATCGATCCTGGTCGAATATCGTCGTCGTCGCAAGCGATGAGAACTTGAATCCAATCGTCACGACCTTCTCCTCGTTTCTATCCAAAAGTGACGGCACAATCAATTGCAGTATGGTGAGTAAGAGTATTGTCGCGAGTTGCAACGCAAACGATTGAAAACTTACCTTGCAATTGTTGATCACTGCCAGGTGTCAAATGTGGTCATCGTCGTCGTCGCCAAGCGTAGAGAGCAAGCCTGCAATCGCCACAACCTTCTGCTCGTTTCTATCCCAAAGTGGTGGCACAAACAATTGCAGTATGGTGAGTAAGAGCATTGTCATGAGTTGCAAGGCAAAGGATTCAAAACTCACCTTGCAATCATGGTCGATTGGATTCTGACAATGTTCAATGTGTTGTGTCATGAGAAGAGTGATGTCGAAATTTGAATTCAAAATCCTTCAATTTTGGTGAAGGCGTCTTGCGTGGTGCGTTGTAATGTAAGCTTGTCTTGCTTTCAGCATAAGAGAACAGGGTCGGTGCACGGTTACATGAACGCAGACGCTACTTTTTGGTATTATTCTGTCCCAGATTGCAAAGTTCTATTTTTGTGCTAGTCTGGGCCTGAACTTCGAGTTTAGTGGTAAGGTTTTGATCAATTTTGTTCTAGAATAGAGCTTTAGAACAAGGCCCTAAGTCGGTATATAATAACCCGGCTTTTCTTCAAAAGATGCCTTCTTGTTTTATTTTGGTGTTCTAATTCCTTTTTTAGAACTGCCTGGGGTTTTAGCATTTGCCAGTGTACTGAAACGCTTGAAGCGCATTTGAGACATACATGTACATGTCTAGTTTCAATGATAAGAGACTTACTACAGGTTTTGCTGGTGCACTTGGACTTGATTCCATCGTGCCCATTACAAGTCAGCAAGGGATGATGATACACAAACCTGCAAGGTTGCGAGGCGCGGGATTTAAAGCTTTCGAGGTTCCCAGACTTCAGCACCTTGGCCTACTGTACTAACAATGTGGAATCATCCGCATCTATCATAGAGAATGAGCCACTTCAGGGCAGCTTTGCTGGATCACACTTCACACTGATGGCACGGCCCTCAAGAATCCGACTTACCTGTACTAGGTTTGGAGCTCCAGCACATCGTCTTTCCTCTCCACATTGCAAAGCATCCTATCTCATCGTAAAGGATGAGATGCTGGTAACTTGGTGGACGTAAAACCAAGGGTAAAACTCAGAACAGGAACAATCAAATCGTGCGATTTTTTAACGTCCAGAGGGGTATCAGCCACGAAATCTGTCATGAATTGTTCAGGCTCACAACCCCTTGGCCATCCTCCCCGGGTTACACTTCTAAAAGCAGGATTCCGGTTAGTGATGGCCATCAAACGGTCGTGGGTCCATTCCATCTAACACTGGTCTCCCGCGGCTCACAATCGCCCATTGGAGAAAAACAATAACCACCAACGAACTACGCAAACAGTCAATATATCATCATGCCGAGCGCCAGCGCTACAGCCATTGCCATACGAAATTTGGGCATGGCACCCAAAGGACAGCAGGTCCGCGAGGCATCCGAGGAGGTAGAACTAGCACGCAATTTGTCAACAGAAGAATGAGAAGAAGAAGAAACTTGAACACCAGCGAATCGAGACTGCACGCAATCAGCAAATGGATGAGTGGTTGGAAAGCCAAGGAATGCAGCAAGGAGGACGAGCTCGGTGCAGTGACCCCACTCCGGTGCCAACAACAAGCACTACTACTGGACGTGGGCGTTCGCGGGTGACTGTTGACGCACCTGTCCTCTCCACGCCCACTGACACTTCCGCGTCCTCCAAGAAGAAGTCCAAGAAAAAGAAGCCGCAATCCTTACCAATAATCCGCAACCCGGAGACGGCGACGGAACGCGTCACTACGACAAAGAAGAAGAAGAAAAAGAAGAAAGTGGTAACAGTAGATGAGGCTCCAGTTGTTGAGATTCGAACACCAACCGAGAAAAAGAGCAAGAAGAAGAAGAAGAGTACGAGCAGCGGTAGTACGAGGAGTACAGCAACTGGGAAGAACAAGAGGCCAGTAACCCGGGCTGGAAGGGCCAACACTGAGGCTCTCAATCAGATGGGAACTGAATTGAAGCATATTTTCCACATCAAATAGAGAGACTGGAAGAGATTGAGAAGGATACAACATAATGCCGCCGGAAATAACTATGACATGTACTCGTACAATGTTGCAAGTGCACAGTACGCGTGGTCAATGTGGTTGATTGACATTGCGCGCCAAAAATGCAAATGCGTCATCGGAAAACTGATTATGTCCACCCATCTTTTGATCGCCCCCATCAAGAGTGTTGCCATCAAGTTGCCTTCTATCCTGTCTTCGCTCTTGTCGAATTACTTCCTGCAGCAGTTAGATACCTCACGTCGCCTATCTCTACCGCCATGAAAGCTCTGAGTGTTTTGATCTTGCTCTCTTTTGGAATTCACACACAGTCGTTTGTTCTTTCAAGAACAAGTTGCACGACGCAGCCCGTCGCTCTGGACGCCAAGAGCAACAAGAACAAGAAGAAGCCATCCACTTCTGGTTTTGGTGGAGCTGCCGCGGAAAGCTGCCCGTGTGGTTCAGGGGATGGCTACATGAAGTGCTGTGGCAAACTGCACAAGAATATTTTTGCCTTTCAGAAGGGCACCCCCGAGCAAGTGGTGAGGGCGAGATACACCGCCTACGCCAAGCGTGAGATTGATTTCATCATCCAGTCAACCCATCCTAAGAATGAAAAGTTTCAAGGAGATATCAAGCACTGGCGAGAGCAGATTGATTTGAATTGCTACGACAACTTCGAATTGACAAAGTGTGAAATTCTGGAGGAAACCATTGTTGACAAAAATACAGCTAAAGTGTGTTTCGTAGCCAACATGGTGCAACGAGACTCTCGGGAACGAACTTCCTTTCAAGAAACCAGCACTTTCGAAAAGATAGCAGGTGCTTGGCTCTACAAAGAGGGTGAGATTGTTCCTGTACCTGGTTCGGAAGCAGAAGCCAAATTAGCTGCAGATGAGGAAGATTCCCAAGAAGAAGACCCAGAAGAAGAAGATGCGGTCGAAAAAGAGGTTAACGAAGCACCTGAATAGGAAAACCAGAGGGATGTGACGTCTTCTTGAAACTATCAAAGCCACCGTCGTTGCTCAACCCAAGACGCAATCCGCGGTTAGATTTGTCCGTTCCAACCTCCTCACAGCGAGGGTCTAGCATAAATAGAGCAGAGGATTTTTGACTCAAACTACGATGGTTCTCACTGCAAGTCCACATTCGAACGTGCTTGCTAGCTGCTAGCTTGATAAGTACCAGGTACGGTCCAAGTCCATTTTTCTTGCCAAGTCACGAGTCACGATGACGGCACCAGGAATCACAAGAAATTTCTGCAAAACTCCGCCAACCAAAGGTGTGACGGTGTGACACCCCAGCCATCAAACACAAGACCCCATTTGATTTTGAAATTCATTATTTTTGCGTCGTCATGTCAGCTCCTCTTATCACTGCGTCCCCCACAAAGGGAATTAAGGTTGACGCTGCCGTTGTTGCTAAGAAGTTCCGCCAGGAGATCAAAGACAAGGTTGCAGAGCTCAAGAGCGAAGGAATTGGTAAGTTCAAGTTGAAACGTACAGAACAATTCTGAATTTCTGTGAAAATGCACAGCTGACAAAAGTTACTCTTTGCAGAGGCTCCGCTGTTGGTTGGAATCCTTGCTAACAAAGATCCAGCGGCCAAGAAATATGCTGAATGGACTGGCAAGGCATGTAGAAACGATGGCTTGCGATACGAACTTCGCAGTGTCGAAGACCCTATCGACGTTGAGAACGCGTTGGTAGATGCGAACGAAGACCCTCGTGTTCATGGAATCATTGTGTACTATCCCATCTTTGGTCAGGTAGAATCGTTTTCGGGCGTTTCGCATGATGACTACCTTCGTGACAGTATCTCGGTCAAATGCGATGTCGAAGGACTCTGCCATACCTACCGTACAAATCTGTATCGCAACGTTCGCCACTTGGACTACCCAAACGATACTGTCAAATGCTTGTTACCATGTACGGCGCTTTCGGTTGTGAAGATTCTAGAACAGTGTCCTGGCTGTTACGACGTCAAGAAGCCCATTGGCTCCAAAATGGTTGGCAAGGTTGTTACCGTCATCAATCGGTCTGAGATCGTTGGTCGCCCCCTTGCTGCAATGTTGGCAAACGATGGAGCTGATGTCTACTCCGTGGATATCAATAACATCTATCTCTTTCGTGGGGGTCGTCTCACTAAGTGTGATGACGAAACTCCTGAATCGTGTGTCCGCAAGTCGTCCATTGTGGTGACGGGCGTCCCCACAAAGGCCTATCGACTTCCTACGGAATGGATACAGCCCAATAGCACGATTGTCAACGTTGCATCGTTCAAGAATGTGGATGAAGAGTCTCTCTTGAAGGTACCTGGAGTTGTCTATGTGCCACAAGTGGGCAAGGTGACTGTGGCCATGCTAGAACGCAACTTGATGCGCCTGTTCGAGAATTTTCACAGCGGCAAGGAGCACAAGAAGGGACGCAAGGCTCCTTGGTACGGCAACCCTGTGCAGCTTTACACCGCTGCTGCAGTTACGGCCTTGTTCGCTGTGCAATTCATGCGGAAATAAACAAGCGGGGTTGATGCCTCTTTGAATCTATGGATGTTTGAAGTCTGGGCTGATGGTCTTTTAGAGTTTTAGAGCTAAAGAGCCGTTGCTTTCATCGATGATGTTAGCTTCATTTGAAGGTTTCTTGGGAGCCAGATTCCACATTGCTTTCGTAGGTTGCCGTCGTCGACCAAAGACACAATTTGTCTTGTTGGAGGCTCGGGTGTCACTGGGATATGCATAGGATATTGTTTTGCGAGTCGAGATTACCTGTCAGTACAGGCGACATATGAAAACTCCTGGTACTTGCACAGTCCGACACCCTACTAGCTGCCGTCCAACGCGAGGCAACCAAGATTCGAGGAGCGACTGTGACTAAGCAAGTAAATGGTCGCGGTTTGTTCCAGAGAGAGAGGCGCGAAAAACTACTGTAAAGGGACGATGGTAACAGTGCAAGTGCTAGGTACAGCAGCTAATGCAGGCTTAGGCGAACGTACTGGCTGGACACAACAATGAATCTAGTCTCTCTCTCTCTCTTTCGTCCAAGAGAGCTTTCTGGGTTACTGCAACCATAACTCCTATTGCAATCCATATAGGGGCATCGATCACAGAATCCCCGTTCCAAAAATGCTGAGTTTTAAAAAGCGCGATCAAAGTTGAGCTTAGAAAACCCACAAGCTAAACCGGTGGATCTTGCCCTTAGGTCGCTCTTATGAAGTGATTTTTATCATTGTGACTCGCCAGCAGATACCAGAGGCACGCCACCGATGTGGGAGGCATTTCCTTACGCAATCACACATCAACATGCCCATTCACAATTCCTCGCGCCTGCTAAAAGAGCGAGCATTTGCTGCATGTCATTAACAGAACAGCAACCATCACTGACATCCGCGTTGGCTTGCAGTCAAAGAAAGTCTCACACTTTCACTTGAGCTCGCTCTATGTCGACAGAATAATGACTGAAGATACCAAGAAGATCTTTCCGCAACCGACAGACATCTTATCGGGACGAGGACGTGGCTTCTCGAACCACGCGGGCAACAAGGTGTTCAACGAACTTATCAAGGAACACGCATTGGCTTATCATGATGCCAGTGAAACTCGAGGACGAAAGTCTCTCATAGTTAAATCGATAAGACAGCGGCTTTCGAGCGACAATATGCGCCTGCTGCAAAGGAACCAGAACGGGGATTGGGTTGGATTGGACAAAACCCATAGCACGCTGAAGATTTCACACGCACTTCGAGACAGCAAGGGTCAACGAAGGCTGAGCGCACAGGCTCAGAAGTGTATTGCTACTCTTTCACACTACAACGCTTTAGTCCAGAAACGCATGACCACAACGCAATCGCACGCAAAAGATTCAGGCAACAAACTACTGCTAGAGAGTCCTTCAGATCCTCAACAGCACCCAACTACAACGGAAGATGATGGATGCTTAACGCTGATCTGACGTTTACAAGAGAAATCGATTCATTGCTTTCGCTGCAACATTCTGTTGTTGCTGAACCATTGGAAACTTCTGCCCGATCGTTAATGGAACCCACGGAACCTCTCTTCTCCGGAGTGGCTTCGGAGGAGGATAACGGAGAAGCTGTACATGACGATTTCCCGATGGATCTCTCAGTAGAACCATTGGAAACGTGTGTCGAATGGTTCATGGAACCCATGGAGCCTCTCTTCTCCCGCCTGGTTTCGGAGGAGGATAACGGAGAAGCTTTACATGACGATTTTTACTGGATCTCTCGAAGACTGATGCTGACGAACCGTTTGAAAGTGTTCAGTTTCGTCGAAGAGCGACCACGACGACACCATCGACATGGTGATCGATGGGTTTTTGTTGAAGAACTGCCGTGCTGATGGTGCGGGTAGATGTCCTGTAGCAGTAGGGTTAAGTGCTTCGGAGTTGACCTGACAGCAACTAGCTCTACATGAAATACTCTTTACAAAGTATCGAACAGAAATCTGTAATCTGGACAAGACTTCTACGAAGTGCATGATACTCGATCTTCTTTGGCCTTTTGAAGAGGGATTTGGTTCTCTCTAATGGGCGATGTGAGCTAGAACCAATGAATGCGGTATATTATATCCTTTGTGTTCGGTATAGATAATTCTGACAATTTCTGTCATTCGGTTGATGTTGCATCACCGCAGTCACCAATTTGTCAGATTTTAGGGTTCGAAACTCGGGTTATCGCACATTTAGACTCACTCTCTCCTAAATCGATCTCAATGCGCACCTCTAGCAAGAAATCAACTAACAGCAAACGAAACTCTACACCGAGTGCCCCTCTCTTGGTGTACTATTGAAAAGCATGATGCATCGATATAGACATTGATCCAATCTAATTTGTTAGTGGGTTGAAATACTCAAGCTTTGTGCACCTTGACTTGGGAGCAGCCAAACAGCGTCTCAAGCATCTGGATGCGTTGCTGACGCTTGCTGTCTTCGAAATCGTCCTCATTTTTGCGAGCGCGTTTGGCAGGTCGCTCTTCCTCGTGGGCGACGACGCTGGCTCCACAAATTTGCGTTCCGGCCGCACGGTCGACTCCAAGCGATCGACGAACTCCCAAAAGGCGCTCCTCTACGGTATTCTTCATGACAAAACGGCGAACCGTTACAGGGCGCGTCTGGCCAAGACGATGAATACGATCAATCGCTTGTTCCTCGATGGCAGAGTTCTGTGCGAGATCCATAATGAAACAGTTGTCAGCAGCTGTCAATGTAAGGCCAACAGCTCCCGAGCGCATGGAAAGTAGGAAGACTTTGATCTTTGGATTTGACGAGAATTCCAACAACGAGTCGGCTCGCTCGTGTTGCTTGGAGTTACCGTCGATGCGCACATACTTGATACCACGTGCTCGCAATTCTTGAGCGGCAACATCAAGAACTCCCTATGAGAAAGAAAGAAGATGTGAGGACATTGTTTGAAGAACAGCAGTGGCTCGGCATTCCAATGGTCACTCACCAAAAATTGACTGAACACAACACATTTGGAAGCGGAATCTTTCTGAATCATGGATTGAATCTCTTCGAGGAGCTTGGAATGTTTGGTCCCGACACAAGATTTGGATGTGTAGAAGTTCGAAAGAAAAGATTGGCTGAGATTCGGAAGGTAAGATCGATCCCGGGAAAGTAATCCGCGAAGGCGGGTAGGAGTCATAATCTCCGTTGCAGCTCTTGGGGTGGACGCTCCAGTCACCTCGACTTGGACGTTGGAACTTGTCATCTGGAATCCGTTAAACGATTCGACTGCCGGCATCTTAGAGTCCTCCACGCTTGGCTGCTCTACAGCTTTGTTTTCTGTACCTGCATCCGTGGCTTCCCCAAGGAAGGTGATCTCCGAACGTCGCACAATACTGCGACATGTCGGACAGTGACCACAAGCTTCACGACGGGAGCTTGACGTGTCAAGAATCGACATCATGCAGTCGCTGCACAGTGGGTGAGCGCATGCTGGCAAACAGATTTCTGTTTCGCTAACGCATTCGAGGCAGACAGGACACTCCAATAGTTCTTGTCCCCCCTCTTGGAATCTCTGGATCACCTCACGCATACGAATTTCTGCTGACGGCAATGCCTTGCTGAGAGCACGTTGGAGAATTCCGGCTCTGGTGTTGTCCTCCGCTTTCCGGTTGCCCCGCGGTTTCTCTCGCCTGAGGCCGCGATTGAAGGTCTCTAGCTTTTCGAGATCAATGAGGCTGCTGTGTGCACAAGCTTGACGAACAGACATCATCATTGAGTTGAGCTGAATGAAGTTCGAGGCGACAGTAGCCATGCCCTCGTGCTTCAGCTTCAAGTAATGGTTTCGATTGCGCATATCGATGGACTCATACACTCCCTTTTCTGCGTCAGATCCAAAGGTGAGCGAAACAGTTTCAACTGTTCTTGCAGGGAGAGCGAGTAATGCCTTGCCGTTCTGAAACGTTTGCTCCTTTGAGTGTCGTATCACTGTTCGTGACAAGAGCGATCTGAGAACCCTCAAAGACTCCAAATCTCGGTCGTAGTACCCAGTTTCGATGCAGTTCTTCCAGAATCCTTCACGGTCAAAAGGTGCAATGCGTAAGAAACGCATCTGTCCATAGAGATCCGAGAGCTGTGAGCCGATCGGCGTCCCCGTGATTGAGAAACGGTGAGTGCAAGATAACGTGGCTATCACGCTCTTGATCTTGGTACCGCTTTGGTTGTAGTGGGCCTCATCCACCAGAACGCGGTGCCAATGAATCTTTTTGACCGCACGTAACACTTTCATCGCGTTGTTTTTAGTACCACTCTGCTGAAGGAGGTACGTGCTTGCGACGACCACATCACTGGCTGCGACTCGGTTGAGTGTGGGGTTTTCGTCGTTGTGCAAAGTTAGAACATTAAGATGCGGCGCAAATTGCTTGATTTCGGAGAGCCATTGACTATGCCAAAGAAAAACATGTTAGAACCAAGTTGAGCACTATCCACCATACCTTGAACAGTTGTGTTTGCGTACCTAAGGAGAGTCATGGGGACAATGACGAGTGTGCCGTTAGAAATACGACAGTCCTGCTGTATTCCAGCACGGGGAAGGCTCGCGAACCCCGGAAAGTCACTTCCCTTAGTCAACAAGTGCTCACGCGGGAGAGCACGACGATGCAGAGGAGGAGGATTCGCAAGCATAAGAGCAATGGCAATCACGGTTTTGCCGAGACCCATCTGATTTGAAGTCACGATGTGGGTGAGAACGAGCGCTTATTTGACGCCAATCAACAAACAGAGCTGATGACTTACCTCTTCACCAAGCATTCCTCCAGTCGGCATTGAGTAGAGATTCTTAGATGCATCACGCTGGCCAATGTCGTTGGTGTAGTCAAAGATATCCAAACAAAAGGACCCAGTGAGTTCGCAGAAGAAGTAATCGGCGTTACCCTCCATGAAACGTAGACGATGCCACAATTCGCCAGCAAGTCCAAGTCCTGTCGTCTCTTGTTCCTTATCCAACATCCAGCGCAGAGAAGACTGTTGGTAGTCTCGAAGAGTAGCCTTCAACGCTGGCGGAGTTGGCTCAGAGGGTAGATCCAAGTCCACATTGCAGTCGCGAACAAGTTCTGACAGATCAAAGCAACGTGGGTTGTCTGTCTTGCGAAGCCTGACTGTGGGTGGTAGGGAAGGTCGAGCAACAACAATATCCTTATTTTCAGATTCCAACAGAGCGAACAACTTGCGCTGGGCGCCTCGAAGTCCGGTTGGATTCATTGGTAACTCGTCATCGCGTTTCTTGTCGAACAGTGCCTGGCGGCAGTAGACATGGAACGTTCTCCCAACACATGGTTCAAATTTTTCATTGTCCTCATCGGCGGGGACAGTCAAAATTAGTTCGTCAGGCTCCATAAGCATGCTTAGTGCCATGACATCACCATCATCGACAGGCGTGACCTTGCCAAGATAACGCGGTACGAATTCGCGGTTCTCGTATTCACTCTTGGTAGTCTCCAACTGAAGCCTTGGTTCGCCCAACAGGGTTGCGTGCTCTATTTCGATACGATCGAGCTGGTACCGATGAGTCAGTTCAATATCATTGTATGAGTCAACTTCCTGTTTCGCCTGATCGATTGCTTCCTTGAGCTGCAAAAGCAACTGGTCGCGTAATCTAGATTGCTCTCTGACATTTGTGTCGCGATCAACTGCCAAGACACGATTGTAGGCGTCGTTCCAGTCTCTCCTGAAGGCTGGGCTCTTAGTACTGTCCCTCTGGTACACCTTGACCAGCGAACCGCGAACAGTAAGGACCACATAGTTTGTGTTGAATCCACCAAATCGCTTGAACTGCCAAGTGTGAACGTTTTGCCTAACCTGGGCTTGTCGTTGAGCCTGCTCACTCGCACGACTCTTTTCTTCGTGTCTGGCACGAAGGCTGTTTGACGTTGCTTCGAGTTCTTGGAGACGCTGTTCGTGAGCAGTCTTGGCCATCTCCATCATTTCACGAACTGCCTTTGTCTGTTCTTTTCGGCGATTCACCAGAAAATAACGAAGTAACGCTTTCGATTCTTCCCCATGGGAAGCAGGTAGCGTAGTAAGTGATGGGAGCTTGATGGGGGCATCCTCCGAATGATGGCTTCGACGAGCGTCCAGCACTTTGCAACATTCACGACAAAACCAGTCGGTGTTTGGCACGCAGGTTAGTCCAACGCATGCGACATGGTGGTAGGCGTCACATCCATCGCATAGGAGCAAGTGGGCTGGATTAGAAGCAGCGCCACACTCAATGCATTCTTCCTTCTCTTCCATCTCGGCAGGCATGAGTTGCTTCAGTTTCCAAGGACTGCAGTGCTTCTTCGGGAAGTAGAGAATCGTGTTGGCTTTGAAACGCGCGCCACCAGTGAGGGCTCCATAGAACTGACTGTTGTAACGACAAATGACTTTGTTGTCCTTCATTCCGAGTTTCATTGCAACAATAGCCGGGGTCTCGTCGTTGAGAGTGGAGTAAAACTGCTGACTCTCATCGATGAAACCACTTTCGGGGAGATACTCTGGAAGATCAGGAATCTTCATCTTGGATGGCTTCTTATCGAGAGACTTGATAGTTTTCTTGTTGACAGTTGGATTCTTCTTCTTCTTGTTGACTGCCTTGCTGGAAGGCTTCACGTTCTCCTTGTTACTGTTGAATGTAGTCTTGACCGATGAGTGGTTTTTAGCAACGATGGGAAGAGGGAGTTTTTGAGCCTGTGGAAGAAACGCAACGGAAGAAGCTACGGTTGAGAGCTCCGGGGAGTTCATAGGAACAACAGTGGTAGCAGTACGAACAACAGTGGCAGCAACTTGAGTTGTTGGTTGTGGGGCCCTTACGACTGTTGGAGAAACAACAGCAGAAAAGGCTTGAGATGAAGCGGTAGTGGGAAGAGCTTGAAGTGGAGAACTAGAAGAAGGAGGGGGAGGCACCAATGGGCTCGACACCTGGATATCTCTGTATTGATCCTTCGTGGCGATGCACAGTTGAGCAACATCATCTGGACTCTTGCCAAGTAGGCTCATGCCGCCAATGGACATGATTCTATCCGAGACAAAGACTTTTCGAAAGAGCGGACTATGGGGCAACACTTCAGAGATCCAGGGATACTTTCCGCTAAACGGAGGCGTACAATCGATCCGCAAACCAAGTGGACCAGGGCCGATGCGAGCAAGCCTTACGGGTGCATGTTGTTGAGAGCTCATTGCGAAGCGGAATGAATGAATGAATTGGTTCGTTGAACAACAACAAATAATGAAAATGACCTTGCAACTCGGTTGTTGTATGAGCGCGCAACAGCACCGCGCCACAATTTCAAACTGAAGTCTACGAGAGCTACAGTATGCTATTCTACGCACAACCAGCTTCTCAGATGGTTGTTCATTGATCACATCGGAAATTCCCAACGAAACAATCGGCTAGTATGCTTCTGTGTACGATTGTGCTGTCAAAGAGAATTTCAGATTTTGATGTTTCTGATCTCATTTGGCGCCAATGCCAGCTTTTGCTCTACTGTACTGTACAGGGCGACTGTACAGTAGTGGAAATTGTTTTCAAAGGAGTGCAAGTTCAACCACACAGCGGATGCAGGATGCAAGATGATCAGGCTTGGTTTGATGAGAGAATTTCCTTCTGAAAGCTTGAACTGTCTCATGTAAAGATGGCATGTCAGGTTACTCCAGCGGTTGCTTTATGTCCTGGAATAACAGTTTGTTTGTGGAATTTTTCGAGGATCGACTTCACTAACTGAATGAATCTGCCGAAACAGGTGAAAACTCGACAATATGCGAATCTCCAATTCTGCTTTCATGTTCTGACACCAACCATTTGAGACAACTGGTGGTCTCTCATATCCAGTAGATGAATGTGACCAGTGTCTATAGATGCCCTGCAAAGTTCGGATACATCTACGGACTCAAAAAGCAACGTAGTACTCTCTCTAGAGTGCTATTTATAACCTTTTATCACACTTTCGTTACTGAAAGTGCTGCGAAAAGAAAAGGTCACCAGACGGAATAGTTCTAACCTGGAGGTGACTAAACTCTCTTGATGTTATCATTTTTTGACTTTCTCCTATCCAGTTAGCCAGAGTTCTACCGTGGTGCAAGTAGTCAAGTATACTGTAGCACTAGCCCAGTGCCCGTAGCCGGTCTCGGTACGAATGATGGCCATAAAAAAATTCGAAAATGACGATGACTCTCGCCACAAATTCCAAAATCAGACCGCAATGAGCACAGCATTGGCACCTTGGGCGTTGCGACGTGTGCTGTTATGCCTCGTCATGATGCTCGGAGGGGTGATGAGTTTGAGTGCATCTCCAAAGAATCGTTCACTGATGCGGAGGCTACCGAGCAGACGAATTGATTCTTCCTTTTCAAGAAATTGTGATGGGTACAGTCAATGCGATAGTGAGCGAAGAAGCTCGATTTCTCTTGGAGCAAGAGGTGGCGATGACAACAACAAGGACACTGCTCTATCATCATCCAATGATGCTGAACAAGAAGAATCCTCCAACCGAGGACGCCTCATTCTCATTGGCGTTGCCTTTTTGTACGGGACTCTCAACGTGGCCCTCCGTCAATTGTACGCTACTCCTGGACCCCCGGCGGCCAGCGCACTCAGCGCCACAAGGGGATGGTTGGCGGCTGCCTGTTTTCTTCCCTTTGCACCTCAGATTCAACGGGAAACCAAAGAAAGTAATTCAGGAACAAGCGGTTCACTGCTTCTAGCAGCCCTTGAACTGGCGGTCTGGAACTTTGGTGCACAAGGTCTGGCCAACGTGGGATTGCTCTTTACAGAGTCGGCTCGTGCATCCTTCTTGACGCAAACCAGTGTTGTGATTACTCCTCTCATTAGTGTCTTGGCGGGTCAAAAGATCTCTAGCAACATTTGGATTGGATGTGGCTCAGCTCTCGCAGGTCTCGCCTTGTTGTCTGACGGTGGCGAAGGTGGTGCACTATCCTTGTTGACCAGCTTTAGCACTGGCGATTTGCTAATTTTGGGAGGTGCTGTGTGCTGGAGCATGTACATCTTTCGCATATCGAGCATTGGAAGTCGGTTCCCAGAAACGTCGTTGCAGGCGACCAAGACGACGCTCCTGGCCACACTCTACACTTGTTGGTTTGCATGGTCAGCGTGGAGCTGCTATAATAGTGGCACGCAAGTGCAAACACTGTGGCTTGGATGGGAGAATTTGGCGTCGTGGGCGATTCTTATTTTTAGTGCCATTGGTCCGGGGGCATTGGGGGATGTCTTACAGCAACAGGGGCAAAAAGAAGTGTCGGCATCCGAGGCTAACGTTATTCTATGCAGCGAGCCAGTTTTTACCGCCGCGTTGGCATACATGTTGAGTGGGGAGGTGATTTCCCAACGAGAGACGGCTGGTGGAGGACTCATCATTTTGGCAGCCATTTTGGCATCGACGTCCTCGTCTGCTAGCAAAGAGTAAAACAAGGAGAGCAGTGCAGGCAGAGAAGTCACCCATCTTGAGGTCTCGTCTTGTCACGAGGAATAAAGTAAAACATCAACATAACAATGCAGAAAGTCGTTGTTTGAGACATGGTTTCGACACATTCGAATCTTGCCTTTGAGCACCGGTAATGCAGATGAAGATTTCTGAGATGGTCGATGTCTTCATTACAACCTAAGGACTCCGTTTGATGAAAGGGCGCGTGCTTCATACTCTGTCAAGGAACAGAAGTGTGCTATGTACAATCCGACACCGGAGACACCTCACAAACCCATAATCCAGCCCAGCACATTGCAATCTTGCTTACTTTGACAATGCAAACTGTCCCTGCCGCAATTCCAGTTCACACATGCAGGCCAAAGGATTTGTATACTCCACTCGTATCCACGCAAATAATGATAAACCGTTAGGAAGCTCCTTTTTGTGGGCGCCTTAGGTTCATCGAGTTCTTTTCGTTCCCGCTCGGGTCCGTGTGATCAGGGCCAGGACAACATCTTCAATGGGGCTTAAATAAAGATAGAAACCAAACTCAGAAGGATAGTGTCAGCTAAGACACTATCCTTCCTCTCACTGAATAACCTGTAGAGTCCAGTCCCGATCAGTCGCGGCACTCCTTGTCGCAACTTTTACTGGGATCAAAGCAACTTTTACTGGGATCAGAAAATCGTTAGTGAGCAATGCTCAGAAAAACAACGCATCGAAATTCAGAGCAATCTTGAGCACCACCATCATGATGCTGTTCTGTATCGCTCCCATTCAGCTCCTTCTCCTGGCACTGCCATTGTGGCTACTGGGAGCTTGCACAATCCATGTCAATGCAGCAACGACGCGTGGAAAACCCCAAGGTTTCAAGTGTGGACCGAAGTCAGAGCTCCACACCTATGCATTTTTGGACGTGCAAGTAAACGCGGATCCAGACCCCGAGGCACTCGACCAACTTGGAAGTGCTCTCGGGGACACGTACAACATGTACTCGAGCCAGAACTACTGTGATCGTCTCTTCCGAGAGGTGGATGACGTTGGTATTACCTACTTTGAACAACTCGACGAAAGTACACTACGTTTCATACTCTCCATTCGTGCAAGATGCGTGGGGTGCGATGAAACGGCGGACCTGTTCTCGACGAGCAGCAGTCACCGCGATCTTGCTCCTTCCGATGCAACTAGAAATCTCGGTGGTTGTTCCTGCCCCGCCGACCTGGGAGAAGGAACCCCTTCGATCTCTGAGTTCACTTCATTCTTTGGAGCCCACGTTGATTCGATGATTCAAGGTGGTACGCTTCCAAGTGTGCTTTCGCTGATGCAATTGGTAGAGATTGATCCGGTTCCATGTGGAGAATCTAAAACTGAGTTCAGATCAGAAGATCAAGTGTCGCTTGGATCAGCCAAAGCTGACCTGAGTGACATGGACCTCACTACTCTGCCAGAAGGATTCAAGAAGGTCTACAACCATCTCCAAGATGGTTCTTGCGATAGTTCCTTCAGAAGAATTACCTCAGTAGAAGCTGTGGTGGTGGAGTCGCGTCGTCGTCTTCAAGAAGGAGATGCAGAGGGACGAGACCTGCAGTTCAACGTTTTGGCTTTTCTTTTGATCCTAAACATGGTTTCCAGAGGAACCTGTTTCTTCTGTCCTAGTTATTTGGTACTGTTCGATGACGCAGGTCGTCGTCAGCGCGAGTTGATTGAACGAAAGCAGACTGGCCTATGTTTTTGTGCAGCAGGAAGCACTACGGAAACAGGACCTCCTTCCGCCGTACTTATGCGCAAGTCTCTAAACAATTGGCTTAAGGACCAAAGGAAGGCAGGGGTCATTCAAGAGAAGTTGAAAGTAGAAGACATCGTTCAGCTTGACGAGGAGGGGAAAGCAGCAGGTATCGCACAGGTTGACGAGACCGCACCGTAAGAGTCATGGACAAGACCGACCGATTAGTTTACATTAAAATGCATTCATAGTGTTGTCCTTCGAAGCTCCATATGTGCATTATCAACGGGTCTCCCCAACAGTTGACAAGACCCACTGTTTGAGAGAGCTAGTGTCTAGATGAGCTCCTTTCATATCACTACTGTAGCGACTTCATGCTCCTCTGCATTCACATAGCATTATTAGAGATGCACCTTGCTAGTAATTTGACGACCACCGTCGTTCGAAAATCCGACACAACTCATCATCAACAATGATAGCGACAATAGAGGTGAAGGAGTGACTGTCAACCTCCGATTGATCGGCGGTGACACCCTTGCTGCAACTACAGCTACTGACTCTGAGGGAAACTGCATGTCTTGGTTTATCCTGCGAGCGATGGTGGGTGGCGTGTACGGCTGGAAAGAACGTGCAAACAAGACCTCTGATGTTTCAGTTTTCCAAATCTGCTCGATGTGAATTGTCGGGTTTACGAGCGCTAAGGTGTGTGGGCGTCGGAAGGGTTCATGCGCCCCCGTTTACGATAGACAACCGCGCCAAGTTCTAGCGTATTGTGTTGGAAAAGACTGAAACAGGAGGGACGGCATTGCTCACACAACAAGCAGTAGATTTCTGATCCGATCTGCGTCAAGATGTTCGAGGACGATCTGGAGCATACCCGCTTAGCGTGGTAGCGCTCCTAGAGCCAATGCTGGGAATGTACTCAAAACAGAGTGAATCAACTTTAGTCTCTATAGGCTGTGGTGGGTGGGTGGGTTGCCCCTGTCCCTACTTTGACGATAGAAACTTTTTCGGAATGCCGGCCCAAAACTTGGGCGAAAAGTAGCTTTCCCCTTTGTAGGTGGAAAGATATACGGGGCCACCAGGCTCTGTATTGAGGGCACCGCGCCCATTGATGATCGATTTTATGCCCGAGTATCCGTTTAGCCAAACTGTGAAGACATTCTCAAACACTCCTCCGAGCCCATGTGCTGCAACGGCTGTTTCGACAACGACGTCATCATGATCTCGAAAATAGCTGTAGACTCCCACACCTTTTGCAATATGGTTGTCGGCTCCCACGTGGACTCGATAGCCTGTAATATCGTCGTACGCATGTCCCGGGATGTCATAAGGCAGTTCGCTTTGGTAGAAATAGACGGCACCATGCTTTCCGTGCCATTCGACCATATCCTTGTAAGTATGTTCGACGGCCAAGCCATAAAACGTGACATGATCTCCATAGACCTTCAAGCCCGCATCACATTGGCACTCGCCATACGTCGTCACATGATATTCACTTAATTCTGGTTTGTTGGGCTGTTCGTTCGCCATCAGTTGGACGTGATCGGCACGCCATAACCACAAATTGTCACCCATGACATGGCTGGAATAAATCTTCACCATAGTTTCGACCTTGACGGTCCTTTCTCCCCGACCGCCAACGAAACAGTAGAGGTCGTGGATGGCACCTGGATTCTCGGCATTTCCTGCACTGTGATCCCTATCGCCCCATTCCAATAGTGTCGACCCCTCGTAGATGAATTTTGAAATGACACTGGCTTCGAGAGAGATACCAGAGATGCGAACACCTTCGGCGTGAGGGCTCACCCGAATACAAGGACCCCCGGTTCCAGGAGCCTTTATTGCGGCCATGCCCAAACCCAACAAGACCATATTATCTTTCCGAATCTCCAACGTTTCTTTCCACTCGTAGATTCCAGGACTTAGAATGATCTTTGTGCCTTTGTCAGCAGCCGCCTGGATTTCAGAAAACTCGTTCTTGGGTGTAAACACACGAGCAGTCATTCCGGCATTGTCTATCTCATATCGATCCGTCTGCTGCAAGGAGTAATCCGTTCCTGACGATTCCTTTTGCAGCGATGGGACTCCCAAATACGCCTTTTCATTTTCCACAAAGATGAATGGTTTCTCGATTCGAGTGGCTGTCTTTTGTTCCCAAACAACTCTGGGCTTCTCTGGTCCTGCCCACGACAGACCGTCTTCCTCGTCCTTGCTGCTCTGCTGCTGAGAAGCCTGCTCGCAACCACTAAATACCATGGACCAAGCCCCACCTACCGCACTGGCACCAATTTCCGAGTTGCGAACGCAAAACTGTTGTTGAGTACCAAACAACAAGTTACGTTGAACATCGACATTGCCAATATATCCTCCACTTGCGTAGCCCTTGCCCAGACTGAGATGCAAGTTCCCTTTCACTTGTACGCGACGCATCGGGGCCGCCTGAGAGACAGCCCACAACATGCCTTGCGAAGGGTCGTAATCGTTGTCCCCCTCTACTAGAGATGGAAGAGCAAAGAGCTTGGGAAATTTTCCATCGGCGGGCGCCAAACTGGCTTTAATTCTCTGATCTTCATGGTCAACTGGTAGGTCTTGATCAATGACGGGAACATTCCAAGTCTCGTTTCCATCTTTATCGATACTCTTGATGAAATTCGTTTCCGAAACAAAGTTCTCGGCAGACCTCCAGAAGGTATCGAGTGATCCTACTTGGTAATTGTCCGTGTTGGCTGGCAGACAGTAGACGCCCAAGTCACCAGTGAACTTCACTTGGTCAGGAGTCGCTCCCAAACCCAAGACTTGCGTCCAATATCCGACTGGGAAATTCACATTTTCATACGTCCCTGGTCGAAACAACACAGCCAGGCGGCGACTGGAAAAGTGTCCTTGATGACGGTCGAGAAGATCTGGAAAGATAACGTTCTTTTCGTCTTGAAAATCGTCTGGATAAATTAGAACATTCTCCTTGTCTGTAAAAATTTGACGAAGAAAATCATCTGTTGAGTTCATGGCCATTGAGAGTGCTTGTTTCGCTAAAAAGGCGCTCAAGAGGAGGAAATGAGAAAAAATGTGCATCTTTTGTCTTCGTAGTCAGTTCTGATTTGCAATCTGGTCGATCCCGAAAAAGTGAGGACGACGACACAGAAGCAGATGTCACACCAGCTGACACGTTGCAGAATAGCCATTTGATTCGTGGAGCCCAAACGAGTAAGGACGACGCAACCAGCTGACACGTGGAAGGATAGCATTTGATGGATTCATTCCGTGGAGCCATGTCTCGAGAGCTCTCTCTGTCTCTGTCTACATGTAGCTCGGTGATTGGAAGGCATGGTCATACCAGGCAAGGTCCGTCGTAACTTCTCTGCGATCCGTGCGTCATGAGCTCTGTCAATCCAAACGAGTAAGGACGACGACACGCGGAAGGATAGACCATGCCATGTCTCGAGAGCTCTCTTTCTGTCTAGCTAGAGATGACGCGGTGATTGGAAGGCGTGCCAAGCAAGGTCTGTCGTAATCTTCTCTTCGATCCGTGCGTAATGAGTTCTGTCAATCTCATGGATGGAGCTTGAGTTGCCGCTGGGGGCTAGATGCCCGAGAGCCACTTTCTCTAGAGTGCGAGTACTTCGTACTCGTAGCAGTGCACACTACGAAGGGACTGTACCGATACATCCAGTACATCACTACACACGTGTACTGTAAATTGATTGGCTGCCGGGGTTCTCATGCAAAGTATCCGTTTCAATTCAAAAATCCAGCCGGTACCAACTAGCCAACAACTTGCAAAAAGACAACAACCAAAAACAATCAATTCAACCATGGTTGTAACCACTCGATCCAAAGCCAACAAGGTTGAAATTGACGCCACCTTTGCGCAAGCCACGTCTACTCTTGATACAGGAACTGCTAGGAGTAGTACCAGCAGCACCCAAGAAGAAAAACCAAAGACACTTCATCCTGCTCCTCCAACAGAACATGTTGTTTCCTCTCACTCTTTCTTGCCCGACATTCCTATTATGCTTGGAGAAGCTCCACCTTCTGCGTTAGAAGAAGAAGTCTTTGATCCCATTACGACCGTGCACGACTTTGTGTGTTTGATAGAGACTGTACCAGCTGACAAGTGGCAACAAAGGACAGCGGCACTCGACTCGCTGGTGGAGGAGATTCTTGTTCATCATAACAACAAGACTCGAGACAAAAACGACAAGAATCAACAACAACAACTCTCCAACATGGCTCCTGCACTATCTCGTCTCCTCAAAGATCCCCGTAGCACGGTCGTCAAACGAACATGTGCCGCCCTCAAGAAACTCTTCAGTCCTTCCAAAGAAGCAGTCACGAGTAGTAGCAGTAGTGATGCGTCTTCTGCTGCTGCCACTACTACTTGTTTGAGCCATCTTTTGGAGAAACTGTTTCCAACTATTTTAGATGTTGCTGCTCTGACCTCGACCGTCATTCGCCACCAAGTACAAGAAATGACAGTCGTCCTCCTACAATCGAAAGCGGCGACGACGATGACGCCTAAAGATTCCGCCACTGCTGGTAGTAGTATTCCTGTCCTTTTGTTAGAGCGATTGAACGATGTCAAAGTCAACAAGAGCAAAACGGTCCGAGAAGCGTGTATCTTGTACTTGACCTTGGCCATCCAACACTGCTCTTACTATTTCGATGGGGATGAGATGGAAGAAGCAGCAGAAGAGACCACAACAGCAACAACAACTACAACAGAGCTGCTCTCACATCGTGTCGGGAACCAATTGATTGTCTCTTGGAGAGATTCGGCACCGTCGGTACGAGAACAAGCGCGAAAGGGACTGGAAGTGTTGCGCCAAAAGTATGCTGTACATTGGGCGACGCTCGTCCACAACAATCCAAGCAGAGATTTGAAACTCAAAAAGGTATTGATCCAGTCGTTGGAGGCACCCACCGTTTCGTTGGAAAAACTACTCTCCAAGAAGAAGCGACCAGCAGCAGCTGTTGCTACAGGAAGCAAAATGGCGAATCGTGGGTTTTCCAAATTTCGCAGCTTCCAGCAGCAGCTCAAAAAGAACAATCAGCACGAAGGGGGTAGTGGCATTTTAACAGTTGGTGTTGACGAGAATACAAAGAATCAGAACCAAGGCGCTGGGGCGTCTCATGGTGTATTGTTGACCTTCTAGAGCAAGATCAAATGGGAAAATGTGTTTGTCAACAACGCGCAAGCGGGGAACAGGGAAGTCGTGCTGCGCCATAACATGATATGTGGATTCGGCGAGCGGGAAATAGGCTTGCACAATCATGCTTTTAAAAATAAACTTCTACGGAATGTAAATGATCGACTGTGGAAACATGCAGTACTCGTACAATACCGAGAGATAGGGCTTTCAGTCGGCACAACCCAAATTTGGCTTGTCAAGCCCGCCTAGTAGGAGCGACCCACGATCACTCTACTTGAGATAAAGGTGCGGTGGAAGTTGAGGTTACATCATGTTGATGTGCACCAACGCGTTCTAGCTCTGTCGATGAGCCGACGACTGGTGGGTAGCAAGTTTGTTTTGCTTTTGGATCACGTTCACTTTTCTTGAAGTGCACATGATGGTCAGCATGACCACCACTGCCAGTGCTGGGTGTAATAGAATACTCTCGATTAGCGCGAAAATCACGACCAACATTAGGAATGGAACAAACAGCACTGCCATAGTAATGGGACGTTGCTCAAGAAACCACTTGGCAGCCTTGTATGACGGTTCTGTCAAGCGACTGAAACCATTTTCCAATAACGCATCGTCCATGCCAAGCCAGCAACCCCAGATTCGATGAGGAACGTGAAAGCTATGCGCAAGCCAGTGATAAGTGAATGGTGTCTTCAGGGAGCCAAACTTGATGACCTCAGAGCCTTGGAAAGAGACGTACGTCGAAGCCAAAACTCCACTTGCTACAATGGTGCCTGAACGCGTGAACGGAGCATACACTCCACGACGATTGACTTTACGAATACTCTCCACAACTCCTCCTCCGTCAACGAAATGATCCCCGACTTTCAGCATTGATGCTGGGATGGCACCTTTGTGTAAAACAAAGACCATGTGATCCGCCGAAAGTTCCAATCCAGAAGGCAAGATTTGCAAATATTCTGCCCTCGCGGACTCTACCCGATGCCCAAAAGTATAGACACGGTCGTACATATTGTTTGCAGCGAGCACGTGATCACCAACTTCCAGTTCACTCATGGGTATCACTCCCTTTTCCTTCTCGACGACCTTCACGTTTCCAGAGAAACACTTCACAGAAAATCCCATCGGTGATGGAACCGGAGCTGGATTTGCGAGGTTAACCGAGGAAGGAGTAGTCTTTGCAACGGGAGATGTAGTGGTGGCAGCCGGAGAAGACGCTCCAGAAGGAGGCGAAGCTAGCTTGGTTGGAGATGGGGTTGGTTTGGGCGGAGACGCTTCAAAGGGAGCAAATTCGAAAAACTGAAATGGAGATGGCGTTGGTGTTGGAGTTGGTGCAGGAGTTGGTGCAGAAGTTGGTTCTGCAGTTGGTGTTGGAGTTGGAGGTGGCGTAGGCGGAGGACATTTGTCCTCATCGTAACGATCTGCAAGAGAAGCTTCCACCTTGTCGCGGTGAGGAACTCTGTGCATAATCTTCTTAGCTGATCCATCGCGGGCGGACAAGAAAATTGCACCGACTCTATCGTATGGACCATCACTCTCGGAAGTCTCGAAGCACATATCAGGATAGCGGTCGGGATATCCCTCGTCAAAATCGTCGTAATAGTCGGAAGGAAGCGGGTCGGGCTCAAAGCTGTGACGACCTTCCACAACATCGCAGTTTGGTGGCATCTCACTTTGCCTCCATCTGCTCATCCTCTGGCAACGACGAGAAAAACAAGTGAGCATGGATTAGGCACGGGTTGGTGATTCGCAACGACAAGACCAGAACAAGAGGGCCTTACCTGATTCAGCTGAGGTTGGTCCACAAATCTATACCACTGATAAGCAATCCATCGTTCATCCGTCGTTCTTCGACAATACACTTTATCACTGGAAGGACCTGGAGTATTGAAACAGGCAGAGTCGGCATCATCTTGACGAAGAGTGAGGAGGCTTCCATCACATTCCGGCGACGCTTCATGCCACAGACTCTCGGCACGTTCATCCACCGCTTCTTTCACATCGAGCGGCATTTCATGCTCGGGAATGACTTCTCCAATATTCGTGCTACCATCAACTGGCAACCGAAAGTAGGGCGACAGTCGACACTTTTGGTCATCACAGCGTAAGTTGGGGTTTGACTTGTCGATGGGAATCTTGGTTCGACACCAGTTCTCTTTCGCCTCATCCAAGTCGTCGGGGATCGTTGTATGGTGGTCACCAACTCCCCAACCACTGACAATAAAGCCTCCTATGGGATGCACCGTGCATGGAAATGGTCCATTGATTCTGCAACATGAAGGACGTGTGAGCCAACGCACAAACTAGTGACAACAACAACACACACCTGACAAATTCAGTACGTACCCGATCAAAGACATCTCCGTCATGACGAAGCAAGCATTCGGGTCGTTTTCGTGCATCTCTGTTTGCTCTACGAATATCAGACGGCTTTCTGCCTACGTGAGAGCCGTTCAAGATTGGTTCCAGCACCTCATGCATCCAGTCTGTGTCATACTCGGCATGGTTGGTAAAGATTGTTGCGGCGTCATCGTCTTCATCGAGCGGCATGACTATGTCCTGTGTGCGAAACCAATACCATATGCCCTTTTGCACGACTGTAGTGCCAATCTCTCCTTCTGTGCCATGAGCAGTGTACTTGATCTTGATATCGGGATCAGCAAACGTCTTGATATCCTGCGGGCAGAGAGATTATCAGCAACGTTGTCGTGACGCACGTTGGTGCAGAAGTTATACATGACTTCACTTACCGGTTGCCAAGAGTTTCGGTGTTCCCAATGGTACGCGCTGGAATAGACGACGGGTCCCGCAAAGTTGGCGCCGTCCAGTATAATTGTCCAGTAGTTTCGGTTGTCATTTTCGTGCAACTTTCCAATTGGAGTTCGCTGAAGCACTTGGCCTCCATCTGCTCATCCTCTGGCAACGACGCAAACACCTGAAAGGAGAGAAACAAGTGAGCATGGATTAGGCACGGGTTGGTGATTTGCAACGACAAGACCAGAACAATAAAACAAGACAACAAAACAAAAGACACACTTGATGGCATCTGAAACTACCTCAGACAGCTGTTGCAAAGGAGCAGTCCAACTCTCTCCGGCCAATAAATAGTGATATAGATCATTTCTCCTTTCCACTCTGTATTTACCCAGGCTTGCGACTGGCTTCTCCATCATCGTTCGACAAGAAAGAAGGCTACATTTCAAAGGATTTTAGCGCAGCACAAGGTCGTGAGTGAATGCCTCCAAAGAGACACCCAGGTTTCTCAACTGGCTCTATGATCAGGGTTGGTCAGACCAACCCATCTCTAGTCACCGCCACATCTCATATGACACCCGTTGTTAAGGGCGGACCGAGAGGGTGGTGTAAACACCCCCCATTAATCGAGCAGAGCTCTGTCAACTTGGTAGTCCTGCAACTCAGCACATGGCACCCGGGCACCAATTCGCATATCATCGCGGACCTTTAACCGTTGACGACCTCACAGACCTCTGCTCTTGATGTGGTTGTTGGAGAACCCAACACAATAGTGATTGATTTGAAGACCAAGAGAGTGGCGCCGCCTGCACCTCCTCCTACTTGACTCCGATTTTTTGGTATGGTTTATTTGAAAAGAGTCCCTTTTAGACCTTTCGACCGTGAGCTTGTAAGGTTCGTCTGCAACCTCGATATACGTTTGGGTTCGTGCAACCTGAAGACCAAGAGAGATGTGCCGCCTGCACCTCCTCCTACTTGACTTCGATGTTTTTGTATGGTTTATTTGAAAAGAGTCCCTTTTAGACCTTTCGACCGTGAGCTTGTAAGGTTCGTCTGCAACCTCGATATA
>JAVCKV010021233.1:0-25156 GCA_032274145.1 Herpochondria borealis | reverse complement strand
CTATAGTCATCACGAGCTGGACAAGCAGATACGCTAGACAGAGCGCACGGATTCCAACACCAGGGCATACTGTACAGTAATACTGTCACTCACTGTCACGTTAGCTATCTATTTCTCTGTATTTTTGTCTTGTAGTCGATGTTTGTGATGCCCAACCGAAATCAATTTTGATCCCTCTGGTGGGCTAATTTTGTGCGACATCTCGTATTTCCTTCTTCGGCATATCTGCATATCCATCAAGATCACATCAAACGGCTGCTTGCGTAGGAGAGTCTCTGTGCCCTACTACTATTTATTGTACAACCTCATCAACGCGGATCATTAGAGTGTGATGTCGTCCAACAAGAAGAAAATGAGCGAAGCAGAATACACTCGCAACGTCATGCGTGATTTGGGCTTTGGCAACGATGAGGAGAAAATCGCTCAAGTTACAGCCATGATGGAGCAGAGCGCTACGATTACTACTCCCACAGGCGCATATCAGTGTTTCAACATTGGATCCAGTAAAAAGGGAAAATCGAAATGTAGTGTCTGTGGGATAGCGAGATACTGCTCCAAGGAATGCCAAAAGGCGGATTGGAAACCACGACACAAGGCTTCTTGTGGAAAGGACCGGGGCGCGGCTATTGTGGATCCCGTGGGAATGTTGGGCGCGATCGGGGCTGGGAGCGATGGGGGTTGGTACGCACAAAAGTCACGCAAACGTGTGTATGAACGTTTGTGGATGAGCTTTCAGTTCCGGACGGAAGATGAATACAGCTTCGGTGGCAATCTTGTTGGTCTCTACGAAACGGCAGCATCGGAGCTTTCTAATAAGAACACCTCTAAACAGTTTCAAGAGTACGTTCAAGTGTTCCGAAGAAAGAATATGCTTCCACCAGACTGGAGTGCCAAGGACGACAAAGAATTGCTCGAGAAGGCAGAAGGTCACATTCATTTTTCGTTGGAAAAGTCTGATATCATTGAGAGGTTTGGATATTCCAGTGGCGAACACACCGTCCTTCGTAGTATGGCAGAGAGCGCACTTGGTCCCATTGGAAATTGGTTAAAAGATGCGTAATCGAAGGACGTGAGAGTCTTAAATTTGCGTAGTACTCTAGGACGAAGAAGAAGAACACTGAGGGTACAAGAAGTACTACTATAAGGCACCGAGATCACGAGTGGATTTCCAACCTGGGTTCTGTAGAAGCGAGAAGAAATGCTGAGGTATCCATTCCTCTCCTTCTTGTGGATCTCCGTGCCCAGCAGCAGTAGTCGTACGTACGAGCTACTGGCATGCAGGCTGGCCTATTCGCGGTGTGGCTGGTGGAGAGAATAGTATTACACGCAGTAGCTGATTTCTTGCCACCAGGACGTGCATGTACACACATATGTTCAAGTACCACTTGAGCTGTTGTTGATAGATATTAGTCTAGTCTCGAAGTCTGTGATGCCAGATCCCGTTGTCATGTACAGTACCATGTACTGTCCACCGTAGTCAGTACCTTCACTGTACCGTATTATGACTCACAAGGAGAGAAGAATGGCTGCACTACACTACTTTCAACTGTCGTCAATCACTCCCTCATGGTGGCGTAGCCTGATCACCGCCTCTACTTCCCGTTAAGGAGACAAGACACGTAGCTTCTGCCAAGGATCGAATAGAATGGTACTCATAGCGAGAACGAGATCGGTAATGATGCCTTTGCTGTCGACCAAGAATCGAATTTTCACTTCCACAGCAAGATCAGTCTACTGGGAAGATCTGTTACCTCGAGTCGTCACCATGAACGTATGGGGCGACAACGGCGATGTTGTACCACTTGGCGATATATCATTGGATAAACCGACTCGCCATGTCCTTCAGTTGCTGCAACAGTTACATTTGGGGACGGCACCGCGAGGTTCCATAGATCGAGCCTCAACCGCTCGATGCCATTGTTGGATTGAACGATGCAACAATGCAGCTCGAGCTGACGCCATTCTACAGGGTATGGAGTTGTTTCGTCAGCGGTCCGAAGATCGAATGGTGTTGCCTCACCCCAGTTCGGATACCTATCTCATGGTACTGCGCCAGATTGCCAAGGATACATCGGTCGCACCCCAACGAGCCGAGGCTATTGTTGAGCGCATGCAAGAACGCTATTTGGAAATGGGAGAGTTACAGATTCGACCGACTGCCATACACTGGAACCAGGTACTCTCCAGTTGGGCCATTAGTGAGGATGAAGAAAAGTCGTACCATGCTGCCAAGCTGCTGCAACGACTAGAAGAGGAAAGCGTTGCCGATGCTGCGTCCTACAGTCACGTCATGAGAGCATGTGCCCTGTCGTATGCGACTGACAAGGGAAGAAAACTGGGATCTGCCATTGCAGTGAAAATATATCGTGAGGCTCGCGATCTGCAACATTCGGATCCGCACATTTTTGCGCTCTTTATCAAGGCCTGTGCCTATATGCAAGACGTGGAAGCACGAGACAAGTTAATTAACCAGTGCTTTTCGGACTGCCGTACCGCGGGACTGTTGAATATTAATGTGCTGCACGAATTTCTAAAGGCAGCGTCCAAAAAACTACAACTCAAACAGTTGCTACACCATCGCATCCAGGATGATCCGCATATTCAGGAGCTCCTCAGAAGACTTCCTGAGAAGGACCAGAGAAATGTAACAACAAAGCGAAAACGCGGTAGACCAAGTTGAAGTCCACCTACCGGAAGTCACTCGGGTGGGCTAGGCGGCCACAGCTGTCAAAATTGAACACGTCAAGTCACTTCATACCCCGAGCATGTCGCATCGAGAACGGAGAGAGGGTTGTTGTGAGCAGCTTGCTAACTAAACCTAATGGAAACTCTTATACACGCCATTACTGCCGTTCAACCTAGTCCAGGCGATCACTTCTTTGTCTATCTTCTATCCCACTACTGTGGTTGTCTCAGTCAATTGGAGTGTCCTCCAAGTTTTTTAACGCATTCTCCTTGGTTTCTCTTCTTTTTTTTCTTCTGCTAGTGTTGTCCGCGTTGACGTGGCAAGTGGCTCGGCGTTTGCTTTGAGTGTGGCACCCTTTTAGGAAAGGCGGTCAAGATAGTGAATGCTTGAACTCCTAAACGCGACATCGCCAACCAATGCTGGCGCACGACATCTAGGTACCTACTATCTAGTCACCTATCTGAGAGAGCTGGGCCGTTCAATAGGGTAAGGTTTAGTTGGATCTCACATAATCGCGCGTGCGAGTACACGATAATGTCGCATTTAAGGTCATTGCGCTTGGGAGTAACGGCATTTGATTTGACGACCCCAGCTCAAGTGTCGATTTAGGAAAGACGGCTTGCTTGATATCCTAAAACGCTTAGCCATACATGTACATGTACGACGGACGGACTGGAGTACCAAACAGTACGGTTGCTGGACCTTGAGTAATACATGTAGCATCGAGCAAAAGTACGCTCAATTAAACAAAAGGACAGATAGTAGGGCTATAATAAATAGTAACATCTAACGTCTTCAAAATAATATCAGGCCATAGTCTCTATGCATTAGGTACACGATGGTCCACATTTTCGTGATGGCTGATATGCAGCGGGGGCGTAGCGAGGCAGACAGATGCCAACTTACTTGTTTCTTGGATAATGCCGTCCTGTGTTGAGATTGAGGTCCCGTGCTGTATTCGGAACTGGAACAAGAGAACTCTCCAGGCAAGCAAGATGATCCAAGGTCTTCAAATAGCAATGCTACATTGCAAAGAACTGTGGCGGCAGATGCCAACTTGTCTGCTAGATAATCCGGTATTCAGGCGGGATATCATCGGCAGGTTAAATCCGTGATGTGGTTACAGAGTTCCTGTGCTCAAAATGTCGCGCGTCGTGGGGATGCCAACGAGGCGACCAGAAATAGTAGTACCAGGTTTTACTCTTAGCATTGGTTTTGACGCCACACACTTCTTGTGCTCACAAAGACGCAAATCGTTTGCAAATATCACTCTCTCTCTCATCAACAGGCAGAAATCACGAACAAACTATTCCACCATGCCGAAACAGATCAATACCATGGATGATTTCAACAACGCCCTCGAGGTTTCCAAGACGAAGGCGATTGTGATTGATTTCACTGCGGCCTGGTAAGTAGTTTGGAAGAGGAGCGAAGGAGCTATTACTCTCATCCGTCCCTTGCGTTGCCGTGGCACTTCTTTTAGAATGCATCGAAGTAAAGTGGGAAGCCATGTGAATTTTCTGTTGTCGATGTTTTGTCGTTCCAAATCGTCGCGATTGCTGTGAAGAGACTACCGAGTTACATCATAATTCTCACCTATGAACTCTCCATCATTGGACTTAAAACATGATATATTATAGGTGTGGCCCATGTCGTTACATCGGTCCCATTTTCGAACAACTCAGCAAGGAGCATGTGGAGGTGGAATTCTACTCCTGCGACGTGGACTCTGCGGACGAAGTGGCCGCAGCGTGTCAAGTTCAATCCATGCCCACCTTTCAGTTCTACAAGGATGGTCAGAAGGTTGACGAGGTGAGGGGTGCGGATGAGGGGCAGCTCGTTAATCTCCTTAACAAGCATGGTGGAAAGTAATTCAATATAAGGAGGCGCATTGCGAACGTCGTTAAGGAAGGAGAAGGCCGGAGAACAAACTAAGGAACAATCTTCTGTTTCGACAGAAGAAGCTGTGAAATAGTAGGTATCTAATCATAAGATTGAATGCCATCTCTCTGTTTTGAGAGAAAACTCTGCCAACAGGGCCCAAGCGTGACGAATGTCAGCAACTACTAAAAGTACTGTTTATAGTACATTCGTCGCCGCTTGCCGCTTTCTACAGCCTCGACGCTCGCCCTTTTATTCGTCTAATCGAGTTGGGCACACGTTGCCTCTCTCTAGTCAATCGGCTGCAAGAATCAAGACACACTGAACGCAGTTGGAGAACTAGACGAGAAGCGTCACATAATATTTTTTCTTCTTCGTTACATAACTGAGTATGGATATCCGGGCTGAATCTAGTGTGCAAGTTGCTCCAGGGTGTGGCTGTCGTCATACTTCAATGGAGTCTTACCGGAGTAGCTTTGCGCCTTCATTCCAGCTGGATATGCACGAACAAGAATGCGCAGAACTTTCGGGTCGCATCCATTCTTCGCAGCGACATGGAGTGGTAGAGAACCACAGTGCTTCCCGCGATCTTCTGTGGCACCACGGTTCGCATCAACCAAGAACTGAATGACTTCAGGTTTTACATCCTTTTGGCAAGCCAAATGAAGTGGAGTCCAGCCATGTGTGTGAGTACGAACAGCGACTGCTTCGGGGTTGGCCTCGTAAATGGCTCGAAGAATATCAAGAGGGGCCCCTTGTAAACATGCAAGATGCATGGGGAGCTCGCCATCGTTAGCACACGAGATTGCAGCTGCGTTCGGGTACGCTCCGAGAATGGACTTGATCGTGACGGACGAGTCTCGGCAGAGACAGGCCAGGTGCAGTGGATGCCATCCCTGACGGTCCTTCCAAGCTGCAGCCTCTGGCCAAAGACTTATCAACCGCTCAATGACAGGCTGTTTAGCGTGGTACATACATGCCAAGTGGAGGCACTGATGTATTAGAAAGTGAGGGAACATGATGTGTGAGACTCAACTCTAGCGGGACAGCATCAAAAGGGGCGAGGGCGACTTACAGTCTTTCCTGAAATGCCAAAACTATTGACACCATCCGGGTAAGATTCAATAAGCCTCATGATTACTTCAGTTGACGCCTTGTTCCGAATGGCGACACGGAGAGGTAACATCCCGAGATCGTTCTTTATCTGAGGCGACTCTGGATAGGAGTTGATTAACATCTCAACCAATGCAATGGGTGGCTGATGAAGCAATGAAGTGGTCAAGGGCAAGGAATTGTATGATCCTCCCACGATCTTTGATGCGTTAGGGTGCTGGTCGACAACTTGCATAGCTTGGTCAAAGTTCTCAACCTCAAGAAGCGCGTGGAGAGAGCAGGTAGTCAACGACATGGTTCTTCGTTCATAATCCGATATAAGGTGAGAGCAGGACAAGAAAAAAGGATGGGTCGAAGTGCAATCGTATGCTTTACCTTTTTGTGAGTATTCCTTCTTCTGGTTGATTGTTCAAATTATGAGAAAGAGGGAACTGTGGGGTGAACCGAACACAGACCCATGATTCTCATTTGGGCCACCCCATACGATTGCCTGCATCCCACCTACGTGTGTCTCTATAAGAGCTCGCCATGATAGATTGGCTGGCTGCCAGAGTGCATACCATGTGAAGTGTCAAAGTACTCGTATCGTACCCGAGTAACGAAGAGGATCCTTGATTGGAAAGTGCCCGGTGTGACAACAGCGTTCTCGTTCAATTTGGGCGTAGATTTTGCCCGCGGCCAGACGATTTGTTCTTCAACCCGGCGCCATGTTGAAGTTTAGCCTGCGATTTGTAGTCTAAATTATTGTAGCATAATACCAGGTTGTACACCTTCTCGTCCACATCAATAGTTCAGAAAGGCTTTCTTCCCATCTCTCTTTCCAGGCTAGCCTCTTCATGCTCCACAACAAGAAGCGAAGGAGCTAGATGAAATCTGGCAGCGATTTAGGGAGGTCTTGAACTTACGAGTATGCCACAAATGTGACAAGAGGACATGCAGACCAAAAAGGAGAGAAGGGGAGGGACCCTCACCATACATTGGCTAATACGTAGCATTGATAATCGCATTGATAATCGCATTGATAGGCCAGAATTGGCGGATCCAAAAGATCCCATTGGATAATAGAAGGATGTGCAGTTGTCGATATTGGAGATACGCTGAGTGACGTGGATTATTCAGTCCCCACGTGACTGAGCCATGAAGATGATAAAGCTCCCTATGACTGGTTGGCACTCCATGCACAATTAAATGTCGATGCGGATGACGACCTCACAAATCGATACCAAACAGGTTACGGTAAAAGCCAACCTATGGTGTATCGATACCCCAAGACAAGAGCACAACTTCATTTGTCCGATGGAAGTCTTACTTACAAGTTCAAGTCAAGCACCTGTTTGCCTTGTCGGTACAAGCAATGGAAGAATACCTATGTGCATGCAATCGATGGACTCACAGTATGTTCGATACAGTTGATTGGGATGCTCATGGCACCGCATTGTCTCCAGAGAGCATTCCACGCACCCACGCAATCAAACTAGCCCATGACATCCTCGCAACAAACTACCACGTCAGCCAATACTCGGAATTGTGCAGCTCAAAGTGCCCTTGCTGTCCATATCCAGTTGAGAGTCACCCGCACATTCTACAATGTCCAACACATGACGACGCTAGAGGGGGCCGAGGCCCACCCGCATGATACCACACCTACATCCTTTCTCACAAAAGTTAGTCGCATTTGTCAATGATCGATCTACATGAGAATTACATTATGAAATATGCTGTTCGAACGCTTCATCCATGGAGGTTCAAATCGACAGGGGCTCAAAGCTTAACGAGCTGAGCCACCCAATCGTCTCTTGGTTTTCATTCCCATCATTCCTTTCATGCTTTCTCCCATTCCCATGCTCATACCACCGGATCCACCCTCTCGCCCTGTTGGCATCGGCGTGTTTGGTGGGGCCATGACAAAGCCAGTGGGCTGTGGAGTGGGAGGCACTGTGGGTGTCAGAGTTGGTGGCATTGTGGGAACCAGAGTGGGTGGTGGTGTAACTGGGGACAGAGTAACTGGGATGACCGGTGCTGGTGTAACGGGCGCTGGGGTGACTGGTGCTGGAGTGACTGGTGCTGGAGTGACGGGTGCTGGAGTGACTGGCGCCGGAGTCACGGGTGCTGGAGTAACAGGGGCGGCAGTATTGGAGGGGCACGTCAAAGGGTTTGGCAACGGGTCAATGCCGGTCACCAACGCCGGGTTTTCGCCAAGGGAAGAAAAGCGTAAAATATAGCCAAACTGGCAAAATAGCAAAGTGGAAATGTGATCCGCTGATGCCTTTACTCCGAGGACCGTAAAGTTTGAGAGCAAGGGATTGGCAGAAATGTTGGGAACGTTGCCGTAGAATGTGATGATTTCGTCGTTTGGGCTGTGGCAAATGGATGTTGGGAACGTGGTTGCCTCAACCTCGTCAATCAAAGCAGTACCCTTCACAGTGCTACAGAGCAGATCGTCGACTCCAACCGTTGATGTGCCGCACACATCAGGTTCGCTGACATTCGAAGCAATTAAATCCTGTAAGGTAGGCGACGTATTGATTAGTCAACCGTTTTCTGGTTGCAAAAAGCTATTCAAAATAGCATGCATGGTCACTTACCCTTGCTTTTTGCAACAGCGCAGCGTCAAGAATGTCGACTGGTGGGGTAGGTAGATAGCTGCTCATCTCGAAGAGAGCCAGACTCCTTGCAGAGATCTCTGGAATGTTCATGGTGGGGTCTGAGGCATTCAACCATTCATCTCTGAGCAAATTTTGGCTCACATTAAAGTTGGGCAAGTCGGGGTTAGTGGACGAAAACACTGCGCCACTATAAGCCACCTGGTCTGGCAGGAAAACGGATCCAACGCCCTGATCAATCTGATCGATAATGAACACAAACTGTTTCGATGGATCCAAGCTAGCACCACCCATATCCAGGTTGACAATCTCCTGACCAAGATCTTGCACTGCAAGGGCAGCAGAGAAGGATGCGGGACCTCCTTCAGAGTAGCCTGCCACGGATGTTTGGTTGGAAATCTCGGTGCACCCAGTAGACTCCACGAGCGCCTTGCTCTTCATGAAGGCCACAGCAGTTGCCTGCTTGTACAAATCTCCAATGCCGTTCTGTTTCGGTTGTTCGTAGGAATGTCCAAAGCCAAAGTAATCAGGAACAACCGACATGACGCCGGAACTGGCCGACAGCATGGGAACCCAAGTCTCAATCTTGGCAAAGAGCAATGCTCCTAAAAGATCGAAATCATCCGTGTTGAGGATATCGAGATCTTCCCACCATTGTTGCGATGGAGCGCCGTCTTGATCGTGCGTTGAAAAACCACGCATAAAGACTTGCGACTAAGAAAAAATTCAAAAAGTGAGTGCATACGATCTCCGAATCAGCGCAGCACCCAAGTCGTCAACGCCTACCTTTAGAGTTCCTTCGACAACTTCTCCTGTCGCTGGGTCCACTGGGAGCAACATTAGAGCACTGTGCGTTACGTCACTTCCAAATCGGCCCTCTCCACAGTAGCCATCAAACTCGTCGCCGCTGACACCCATGGCCTGCAGTTCGACGCATGATCCACACACGACATGAGCTTCCAAATCATACTGGACCATTTCTTGAAAGGCTGCAAAGGCATCCGCAAATTGTGGGTGGTCCGCGGGCCAGGTGAAAAGGACAAACACTTCAGCAGCACGCTTGATTTGAGCCACAGTCGATCGATTGATCACTTGACCACACTGGCGAGTTGGGGGCACGTCTGCGGGAAGGACATCATCTGCTTGGAGCATGCGACTTCCATGGCATGGTGCAGCTAGTAGCAAAGCGCAACTGAGAAGGAGAAGCTGTTTTATCATCATCCTGACCACACACAATTAATCTCAACGTTTGAGAGTATGCGATATGATTTATAGTAACCTATGATCGCAGGTTGTACAACGCTTGCCGCGACATCAGAGATGAGTGAGAGAATACGATTTTGGTGGAAACAGTATCAAATTGCTAAATTTGCAAAATGTATCTTCACGTTGTGCAAATAAGGACGTTTCCGTTGGATCAATTGTATTACTGCATTGAACCACGAATATATTCTATAACGTAGTATAATATTTGATAGGCAAATTCAACTGTTTTGCACTAGATATATTCCCTCGATCCCGCCAAAAAAGCGATAGTGGAGAAATATTGATACTTACAGTCAGATGCCAACCGGGCTCGCCGCCTCTAAAAATGAATATTTACATTCAATCATGATGGAATAGCATTTCTATAGAGAATTATGGACGTCGCAATCATTCGTGCTACGACACTACCAAGAACTCACTCATCGGATGTGATGAGTACCAGTTGAGGGCCCTACCGGATACTATAAATTTGATAATCTTGCTGGTTGGTTAGTTGGCGCTCCGCCACGATATTGTGTGCATCTTTTGAAACACTCCAAGTTCAACAGCTGCCTCGTCGTAGCCGAAGGTTGGCTTCTACTGCGAAGCCTTTATGTTATGTCAGCCTTCGATGCTCGCCGTAAGTCTACTCTTGCTTTGGCTTCGTCTACAACTATCTTGTGTATGCTCTTTGAGCGAAGCTTTTAATAAGCTATTTCTGGATTGCTTCTCAGCGGTGTAACACCCAAAATGCGCAGTACTTTTTATAATAGAGACAGCACTGCTGAGCTCGACACCAAGATTCTGACTCGATCCGCTTTTAGCTATCCAGGGAGGCTTGTATCAGATTGCTCTAGTCTACGTAAACTTGTCACTGATATGGTCCAACGCCATTTTGAAATGAATTTTGTCTTCTCGGCAATAAAAGATGAGATGGTGCTTCACTCTTTGTGTTTCACGCGACACAATCATATTGAATATTATGTCGCGTGAAACAAATTGTGTCGTCCCGCTCCGTAGTACTTACACGTATACCGATACTGGTTTGTTTTGTATCATGGATAGTCCAACGGCCACAGCCTGCTGCCGCGAAATCGCCCTTGCACTTTGATACCAAATCACCCTTCACTCCTCAGTGGGCGGTAGTCCTTGGTTGGGCTGACTTGTCGGGAGGAGGTGGTCCTAGCATTACGTACTGTACAGTGTATCTATATGATCCACAGAGAGCTCTTGCTAGAAGCGTCCAGATCAGGTGCGACGTCGATTGTGGCGGAGTACAGTTGATGAGCTACGTGGTGTACCCATAGCTACCAGATTGGAGGTAGATGCGAGCTTCGCTAGTTTGTTGGAATACAGTTCATGGGTTGGGCGGTTCGTCGCTTCATTCTCTAGAGGGTAGGAGGGCCATCTAGAGAGATAGATGCAGCCAACAGACGACGCCACTTTCACGATTTCATCAAGTTGTACCTTGGTTGTACATTTCAGTTTTTGCTTTTGAGACAACCGGCTACTGCGAAGTTAGTCATCAGCATGTACTCATACACTTACTAGATGCATACTACTTCGAAGTATTCATAGACTGTAGCACTTCGACACTACAACAGTGGGAGCGAAACAAAATTCTCTGGTAGGCCTAGCGCACGAACAATAAACAAGGCTACCAGAAAACGCTCTTGTTTGTGTTTCGTGTTTGTGTTCGTCCCCTGGCGTACTTTGAGGCGACGAAGCAGGATTCTGACTGTCATGAGCTCATCTAAGGCTTTTTGTCAGCAGTTCTGTGACATGATGAACTCAAGACTTCTCTCCATCTTTCTAAAATAGAGGAGACGAAGGTTGAATCTCTCTGTGATGGTTGTATCACGATTGCGTGAGGCCTTTCCCATGCTCAATCCATCGACCTACCGCGCAAATACAAAGTGTAGCACATACGACAGTGAGTCAATTATTAGTCCTAAAACTAGCAGCGCACATATAAAGTAAATTACTCATCATCATCATCTTTCTGACCAAACACATTGACATCTGTGTTTCCACTCAAACTCGCCATGTAATCATGCGTAAATTTGTTTCCTCGAGTGGTACCCGTGGACCGTTGCCGACGGGATCGTGCAATCACTGTTTGAGCCAACGCCTTTTGGTATTCATCCGGCGTCATTTCGTCCATGCCTGGAATAACATATGTGTTGGCAGTGCCTCTGCTCAATCCAATACCAGCGTCGTCATAGTCAGGTTCATCATTGAAATTATCTGCGGACGACCTGCTCAATCCAACACCAGCGTCGGCATCATTGAGATTTTCTGCGGGGGCCTTTGGTGGTGCAACAGCCTGCTTTGGAGGTGCAACAGCCTCTGGCGCATCGCCAGTCACCATGTGACCTTGAGAGTCAATAAAGGGTTCCGCGGCTCCAGGACCAGGCTCTGAGCCTGGGGGTGGAATCATGGCTTCCAGAGCGTCATCAAAGGCCTTTTTCGCAACCTTTTTAATCTCGTCAGTAGTCTTGCCGTCCTTCTCGGCTTGAACGGCTGCTTTGGACGCAATCTGTTCTGCAATGGCTTGTCGTTCACCAGGTTTGACACGCGTGTCGAGCTCAGCCCCCTGTGCTTTCATATCTTGCAACACTCGTCCAGCAGCCATGGCAAAGTCATCCACTTCCGAGTGTGTCAAACTGCCTGGTCCTTCCTTGACACGCCTCTCCAAGGCAAGGAGACAATTCTGCATATCCTCCAAAATGGCATCATCAAAGAGCTTTGGGACTTCTTCTTCTTCTACAGGGGGATTCGCAGCTTTATCTTGTGCTAGCTTCATGAAATTATCCGCCGCCGATGAGAAGAGGGCTGTTCTTCTCTGTAACCCATGAGGCGAAGGAACGAACCCCTGAACCGACGCCACGAGGACAATAGCTGCTAGTTTGTAGTACATGATTGACGTATTGTTGAACTAGCTAGTGTAGACGTAGAAGGATCAGTGCTTAGCTACAAAGCAATGTTGTGGTGATGCATCGTGAAAGTCAAACTTCGCAGAACAAAACATCAGCGGCTGCGATCTTTCTTTCCGTGGTGAGGAGAGGCTTCTCATCTTTTGTGCAATGGTACGTATGTCGTGCGGGCGCGTACTGTACAACAGTCCAGTGCACAAGTACTCCGTAAAGCTTCTAGAAATGTCGACATTTCGAAATTGAGATTGGGACCTTGCTCTCTACAGGTAGAGGAGACCTTGCTGTTAGAGTAAGCACGGTCACTGTCTTGTGCGCGTACAAACTATCACTCGTTTCTTCGCTCCAGCTACCAGCAACTAACTCTGCCGTCCCTCTTCAGCCTTCTTCTGCCCACTTCTTGCTGTTTTCGACCCTTCTTGCTGGCGCTTTCTGCCACGTCGCTCTTCCCCCGAATGTGCACCCCATACACATGACTTGTCTTGATACGATCACGCAATATCAGCTGGAGGTGATGGGCGCCTGGAGTAGCAACCATACAAAGAGGAAGAATGACTACTATGCAGAGGTCTTTTATAAATAGTGACGACCACGAAGAAGTCAGCGGTTTGCTTTCCGCCGCCTTTCCAAACAAACCTGGTGGTGACGAAGAAGAAAGTAAGACTACAGTGGAATGGTGGGGTCTCTCTCTAGAATTGTAATTGATCTTATCCTCGCAAATCAATAGAACCTCAGTACCACTCCAATTCGTGACGTCAATTCACGTTTTGTTATCTTGAATTTGCGCAGCACTCCCAATGCAAATAACGAATGCAAGTAGCGGATGGATAGATGTTAGTTTTACATGTAGCCGACAAAATGTCATTCTTCATGTCTGTAAGATGGTCACAACATTTTCATGGCTCAAGCAGAATTACACCAAAAACACACAAAGGGTGTTTCATAAGCGACTGGTGCTCCCTGCAGCATTGGATTGATTCTCCGGCTCTCTTGTATAGAGAGAAGGGCATAGCAAAGAAGACTAGCAGTCATTGATCGACGAGGGACCTTCGAATTCCAATGAAGAACAAAAAGGACAAAGAAGACGACGAGCCAGAGGAGTTGCCGCCACAGGGATCTCCTCTTCCTTCCTCTACTCCAAACAACACCAGGTTGGGCGATGAGAATTATGGGCATCAGACTGTGGATATTGGTTCTTCCAATGGTGAGCTTATTCTACACTGCCCACCGGATCCTGCTCTGTTACACATTGAACATGATGCAGACAAAGATAATGATGATGATGAAGAAATCACTCTTCACCCGGGGACTGTGGTTGTTGGGGCTGTGCACGTAAACCACAACCCCGAACACACTGACGCCTCGATTAGTACCAGTTCTCCGGAGCTTGATGTGAGAGCTGTAGACGAGGACTTTCATCTTGTGGATGCAGAAAGGGTTGACGAACAACAAGAACCCAATGGCAGCAACGGGTTCTTACTACCTGTCTTTTTTGCCGAGAGAGTCGATAGTACAAACCCACTACAAGGGCGGCATCGAATCTGGATTGGTATTGGAGGACTTGTCATTGTGGTTTTAGTCATTGCTGTTGCTGTCCTTGCAACGTCTCAGAATTCACCCCCGTCGCCATCATCATCATCTTCTTCTAAAACCACTGAGGATGATACAACTCCAGCACCTAACCCATCGTCTGTGTTTCAAACAATACCGCCAATGACACCATTGGCAACAACAACATCGCCCATTACTCCTATGCCAACAGCACCAACTCCTCGTCCACCGACACCATTTCCAACGACGCAACCTCCAGTGACATCAAGCCCAACCACAGAAATGCCAATCACGCCAACATCATTTCCCACTCTCAATTCCACTTTTCCACCGCCTGATGTTCCGGCACCAACAAGCCCACCATCTGTGACATTGTTTGGACTTGACTGGGATCCACACAACACCACGAGAATCAGTCTTCGAGGCGACAGTTCAAACAGCTCTTTGACTGGATCCATTCCCACGGAAATTGGGCAATTGACGCAGCTCGTACACTTGGATCTCGAGAACAACAATTTGTTCGGATCCATTCCAACGGAAATTCTACAATTGACGCAGCTCACATTGTTGAGTCTCATGTTCAACTCTTTTACTGGATCTATTCCTGCGGGAATTCAACAATTGACGCAGCTCGTACTTTTGAATTTCCATAACAACTCTTTGACTGGATCCATTCACACCGAAATTGGACAATTGACCAAGCTCACATATTTGTCTTTTAGTTTCAACACTTTCTTGACTGGCTCCATTCCCACGGAAATTGGACAATTGACGCAGCTCAAACTTTTGGCTTTCAGTAAAAACTCTTTAACTGGTCCCGTGCCGGCCAATGCCATGGCCAATCTGGTCAATTTGGAGATTGGTTTGTGGTTCTATGACAATCAACTTTCGGGAAGCATTCCCTCTTCGTTGTGTTCCTTGAATATTCTGTTGGGTATTGGCATTAACTGTGGCGAGATTGCATGTGACTGCTGCGAAGAGAGGACTAGTCGCGACCCGTGTCCATAGAGTGCTGCCGTTTCTCCCCAAACACCACGACTCTCTCCTACTACTAGTACTTGGATTAAGTTTAGAATTATCTTATTAGACATAGTATCATCGTCTGCGGATTATAAACTTTGCTGCCATCAATTCCTTCGTGCGTGCTCTCTTGTCTTGAGCTCTTTTGGGCTCCAATCTCCTCGATCACCAAGGGAATCGTTCTGGATCGACTTGATGTCTTTGGTCTCGGGGTTGACTTTCGCACGTGATAACGATGGAAAAATGTCTCTAAATAAGTTATCGTTGAGAACCAAACTTGTTCGTATTGATTTCTTCACTGGGCATGTAGAGCAACTCGCCGGTTCATGTTCCTGTGCCATGATATCCGGTGTTTCCACTGTCGAACGAAAGCATGAACACAGGTCTAAGCTCGGATGAAAAATTCAACATTGTAGTTTGGGGAGCTCAACAGGCCGTCAGTAGCGCTCAAACACGGTTCTCGTTAGCCGTAACGTATCCACCCTCAAACGCTATGTCAGCTCCTGTAGTTTCTCTCAGCTGTGATAACACCACCATGCTCTTCTCCTGTAACCAGATATACTTAGCTGTCGCACCCCAATCACTCATATAAATATCCATGGCTCGGTGAAAATATTGCTCTGCCTCGGCGCGACCTCCCCGCTCTGCGAAATGGAAGCCTGCTCGCTCATTCAATAGACCTACCAAGTGGACAAAATCGCTTTCACCCAAACTACTAATCGCGTCATCATACAAAGACCGAAGCAAGGAGTCAGAAATCGACTTTCGCCTTGACGCGCGCTCTGCTTCGAGGAATACTAAATAAGGGGTGATGTTGGGGCAACCATCAGCTTCCATTCGCTTCAACTTTTTCAAATACTTGCGTCCATTGCGTTGATAATGACGGCTCCCACAGCTTTGAAATAGCTCAAAGTTCACTTGCGCTGCAGACCAATAGTAGTTTGGAGCACCGTGCGAAATGCGAATTGCGTCTTGACCAAAGGAAGCAGCTTCCTCATAAAACGATACAGAAAGCTCATAGTCTTGGAAGTATGCAGCCTCTAGTGCTTTGTATAAAAACGCAATCAACGCCAAGAGCGGATTGGTTGCCTCTTCAGCTTGTCGAAAGAATTCCTCTTCTTGCATTATTTCTCCGGAAAGAATACCCACGTTTTCGAAAGTCCCTGAGTCACTTCGCATGTTAATCGACCACTGTAGGTATGGTTGATACCACAAGCACAACAGCTTCTGGCCCATTTCCGATACCATGTCGTAGGTGTCGCGCATTGCACTTTCCACCTTTTCCAAGTTATCGCCTCGAATGGTTTGCATGGCAAAAGATTGAGCCATACAGTAGGAACCAAAAAGGGTGTCTCCGCGAGCAAAGCCATCAAACCCAATTTGAAATAGAGGATCAATCAAATCTCTTATTGGTTCCTTCCAACAAGATAACAGTGTCAACGTAAAACCAAATGTAGGGCATGCTGCTTCCTGGCTGGTCAACTGTTCGAGAACGGAAAGGGCTATTTTGCCGAAACGATAGCCGCACTTAGTGTTTCCGAGCGAGATTTGCGACACTCCATAAATAGCAAAGGCAAACGGACTTAGTGGTGAAATGCCTCTCTTCAGCGTCAGTTCCATTGCCAAAAGAGCTGCAAATATAGCAGTTTCCTTTTGCTCTGTGAGGAGACCGTAAGAGCAAATATACACCAGCAGCTTCATGGCAGTTGTTGTCAAAAGATCATCTACACGTGTGGTCGGAAGGCTCAGTAGATCATGGTCGGACTTCCGAACGAGCATGAGTTTCACCTTTATAAGCTTCATGGCAACATGTCTGATGGATACTTTGTCAGGCATCTTGATCCCCAATGATTTCGCGAGCACAAGATAGTCTGTGAAAAGGCCATCGTTGACAAAGGATCGAGCTGCGCGGAGATCAACTTCGATTGAGATAACTTTCATTCTCATCGTGGTCGTTCTGCTGTATTTCAAGGCTTCTTTGGTAGTCTTTTCGCACGCTTCGAAGCTGCCGGTGATAATCTGGAGCTTTGCCAAGAACAGCATCATTTCAAATGTCAAGTCAAAATGTTCTTCGGACCATCGTCCGTGCTCACCAAGTGCACTAAGACCTTTTTGAAGCATCATTTCTGCGGTGACAAAGGCTGATTTCTTCATGGAATATTGGGACGCGCCAAAGTTTATTCTTGCAAGCTTTGCTCGATGTTCACTGTCCAACAGAACATCCGGCGCGCAGTTCAAATGAACAGCTGCGTTGTACACAGCTGATTCGTCGGTCCCAATCCCAAGCATGTACGCCCTACCGATGCTAGCATGCAAACGTTCTTCCTCGCGCTCACCAAGAAGAGACCGAAATGACGCCTGTAACTTGTCGTGTGTAAAATGATAGCGGTCGCGTGTCGACTCGATGAAACCATGCTTAACAGCATTGTCCAGCGCAGCAAGTACAGCTGACAGCGCTGATTCGCGAGACATTTCGGACCCCCCAAAACTATGGCTGGCGTCATCTTCGAAAGGGCGTTCCTTCGCGGCGGTGCACGCAACGTCTACCAATATCGATCCACCGAAATGATACCCCAAGAGGGATGCGATCTTGAGAATCTCTTTGACATGAGGTGATAACCGCTCAATCTTTCGCGTCAAAAGGCTAGCTAGCGAGTCGGATACCATGATCTCTTCCTGCATAGTGTCCACATTGAAGTTCCATTCTTGTGTCTCCTCATCGATTGAAAGAAGTCCTTCCTGCAAAGCAAATTCAATAAACATCTTGACATGATAGGGATGGCCATCTGTACGCTTGGCAACGAGCCTACTGAGGTCTCTCACCTGGTCTGTGTTTGATCCAAGTGACACAGAGACCATTTGATGAACAGCAGATTCATCGAGATTGTTTAGCGCAATATCGACATGATCTTGTACATAACCGAGGATATCCACCACTTGCGCTGACGCTTCGTCCCGAAAGGACAAGATGAGCATTACATTCTTGACACTGAAATCGCTGAGGATCATCTCAAGCAGCAATCTCGACCCTTTGTCCGCCCACTGGATATCATCAAGCAGCATAACAACAGGATGTTCATCCGAAGCCATGGTACGAAGAAATGAACTGCACGCCACTTTGAATTTCGCAAATGATGGTTCAATTGGTGTGACCACATTCGACTCTCCGATAAAAGGCGATAAATTGGTGACTGCCTTGGCCAGAAGCTGTCCATCTGATGCTAAAGCTCCCTGAATTTCTGTTCGTCGATTCTCATCAAAGTCATCCGACTGGGCAATAAGATCACACAGGTCGGAAAATACCGCCATAATTGCAGAGTACGGTTCTTGCACGGCTGAATTCTCGGCGAATTTTCCAGCCACGAAGTATCCCCGACTGCGGCATACCGGGTCACGTATTACATCGACTAGGGCTGTCTTGCCTGATCCCGATTCACCATGTACGAGAACAGTCTGAAATTGCTTGCTCTGGAGAAGGGTCTCGTAGGTCTTGAGGAGTTGCAATGTTTCTCGGTCGCGCCCATAAATGGGTTGAGCCACCGCCGAGGTACTGTCAAACCCGTCAGCGTCGTCGTATGTAGCATGCGTGCCCGCGATCGAACTCAGCTCCTCGACGTTATTGCTCACACTGATCTCACGAAAGTTGAAAGACGCCATTATTCTTGGAATTGTCCTTTCATACGTTACTGACACCGACCGAGCTCGCCTTCCTCGTTCCTTTGAACTCGACGAGGCTCTTCTCCCTGCTTATATACTACACTGTACTTGTTTGTGTGGTCGTTTGTGGTAATGATGACTTCCTGAAAATCAATAATGACCGGCGACAGCAGTCTGGCGGGCAGGCCATATCGTACATGTACAAATCTCTGGCGGACGTCAGATTTTGAACACTGGAGGGATTGCAAATGACGCCAAAATAATATTGCAGGAACGAAGACTCTTGGAACCGTGTTTTCCAATTTTTCGAAAGCGCGCCAATTGACAACAATCTGGCCAATCGATTCATTCTCTTCCAAGATTTTCGATTCTCTCATTGCAATGATTTCGTCGCCTCTCATAGCTCTAGATCTCTGTTGCCTCTCGTCTCTTTTGCCCTCGTTGCCTCTCGTCCCTTCAATAGACTTGTCTATTCCATCGATCTACCATGCCCCTGTGACTACCGATCCGACTATCGATCCGACTACCGATCCGACTACCGATCCTTCTACTTCCAGGGAAGATGCAGCATTCTTGATCAAGACTCTTCGCAAGAAGATTACTGGTCTTGAGCGTAACGACGTCGCGACACATGAGAGAACCATCGCAAAGAAGGAGACGATAATCACGAAGATGGGCAGAATGATCGACAACAAGCAGGATACTGTGATGGAAACAAAAAAGACACGAAGATCGCAAAAATGGAGGGAGGCGAGCAACGCGTTCAAGATCAATGAAGCTTGAAGGCATGGAAACCTAAGTCCAAGATGGTGTCCGCTCAAGAGATCTTGAAACTCAAGCAGGATCAACTCAAGGTCACGCTAGAAAACGTGCGAAAGAAGTGTCGACTCAAGAGAAGCAGATCAAGGCTTTTGACAAGACCCTCCAAGACGCGAAGAAGAAGCATGCGAAGGAGATGGAGGAGATGGAGAGGATTTGCGATGAGAACATGAAGGATTGTCGCAAGAGGATCGCGTTTATCGAGAAGGGTTACAAGGCCTCGATTGCTAAAGCCAGGAAGGAATGCGATGACAGGGTAGGACGATACAAGAACAAAGGCGTTGACTAAGGAGTTGGTGACTGCCAAGACTGCCCTGTAGAAGATGATCAAGGTGGAGGGCAGCAAGAAGCGCAAGCATGAGTTGAATATGGCGCAAGAGAAGGCTAAGATGGAGCATGCGAAGCTCCAAAAGATCAAGACACAACGCCAGGTACAAGCTGACATGCAAACCAAGAAGACCAAGGACAGGCCAAGCCAAGAGTCTCATTGCGAGCAACGAGCGCAACAAGGCAAACAAGAAGCGCGATGGTAGGATGATGGCGCCTGGACATGGTGGTGGTGGTCTTGGTGGAGGTCTTGGTGGTGAAGTACTTGGTGGTGGTGGTCTTGGTGGTGGTCTTGGCGCTCTACCACATGGAGGGATGCTCGAGGGCGGGGGCATGATGCCATTTGGGATGATGCAACGCCCTCTCGGTGGCAGCAATGGTATCATGGACCAACTGTACCAGCAACAGTTCAACCAACCACCACAACAGCAGCAAGCCATGATGAGTATGATGCAGCAGCAGCAGCAGCAGATGCAGCAAGCACACGCAAGCATGCAACTCATCAACCCAGAAGGGCAGGGTGGTGGTGCAAGCGCGACGGAGGAGTCTGAAGAAGGTTCTCAGGCTGCCACCGTAGTGCTGAACAGCTTTCTCCAGCTGCTCAGCTCTCCATCAGTGCTGGCTCCGAGGACGCGTCCGCCGATAGTCTTGCTGTCGTGATCTACGAGGACTGTATGCCAGATTCGAGACAATACCTAAACTCTGCGTCGTTTGTCACCATTATCTATATCTATCATACCTGTAAGACATTGCCAAGAACGCAAAATAGACACAACCCAGTGGACTTATCTCGTCATCGATTCGAAGTGCATCTTTGCAAGTCGATCATAAGTGATATGACTTGGGAAGTACAACGTCTCGTTGTCGCTCTCCGTTTCTTTGTAACACTTATTCTTGTGCCCTTCTTTCCAATGCAATACCTGACAATTCTTGGAACAATAGAATCGCATTTTACACCGACTGCAGGTCTTGTGCTTTCCTACCTCCTCTTCTATTATAGCTTCGCACGCAGCGCACGCCTTGTACAGTCGGCTTCCATCAATAGCAATCTTTGCTTGCTAGTCAATTTCAAATTTGTCACGATCGTCTTCAACAAGATGACGAGTTGCAATATGCTCATCAACTGCAGCGTTCCATTCGGCCCGACGCAGAATCATCTCGTACTTGGGAATTATGCCCACGCTACATTTCGGACGGATCTCTGTCTTCTTGATGGCGTGTCCATAGGCTGGGCCGTATTAGTCCCTTCCCAGCGTTTCCATCATTTTGTCCACTAACATGGCACGATAGTCGTGAAAACCTTCAATCGTGACGGATGCATCGGATTTAGGCAGGCGCGCCAAGGCATCCAGCATCCATTTAGCTTCGGCATCAAGGACACACGTTTGCACCTGTTGGGTCTTGTCTCAGGTTTCAGTATAAGCGACGCCACGTCTCTGACAGCACCTTCCATACTGCTTGCCAGAGCTGCATGGACACCCGAAGAAGGGGTCACATTCTCTTTTTGATCCTTTGTGTTGCCGTGGCACTTGTCGAGTTGTCTTCCAGATTCGAGGCACCAGCACAGTTTGGGTGGTGCCGCGCGGCGAGGCAACTTCTGACAACGCAAAGACGCAGGAAGGAGCTGATGCGGTCATCTACCATCATGCAGTCGTTCAATGGAAGAGTCTGCTCCATATCGAAGCAGCAAGGCTGCCGTGTCGACATCCCCTGCCTCACACTCACTGTACAAGGCATAGCCAATGTTAGGATCCACTCCAACTTGCAACAGACGGTGAATGATGCGCAAGCGACCTGGAGAGATCCGACCATGACACTCCTCCAGATCATACGGGATCATTATGCAACAAATTGAGAGGGCTGTTTCATCACCACCACATTGTGGTTCGGCTAGACATGGTCCGTGTAAGCTCCCAAACGAATCATTGCATCGACCTGGACAAGGTCACGAGACATTGCAGCGTTTTGAAAGAGGGTGATTTGATAGTCCAAATCTCGAATCGCTTCTTCCATGGGCACAATCCCCTTTGTATTATCACGATCGACCTTGACACAAGCCAAAAAGTAGGCACCGCATTTTCATGGCAAGAAAGGCTCCCTTGAATCGTGGCGCAAACACTTGGGACTGACGGTGCGTCAACATAGCGTTTGCATTCTGGGCCTAGTTTCTCCTCTTCGTAGATTGTCTTAACCAACTGGTACAACTCATCGTCCGAAACTTTTACTTCTGTGCCCTTCGATGACTTTTAGAGGACATGGTGCTTGTATTTGAAAAAAGGGGTTGGCTCAAACACTCTCCTCTTCATTTTGTGTCCGGTCAGAGGCGACCCACGTTCTAGGCACTGGACCGACCCATGGTTCCTCTTTGGTGCAACCATTGATGTTTACATGTTTTGGTTGACAACACGGCATGCATCTCAAGGGCTCGATGCGTTGAATTTTCTAATTTGAAGGTCCCTCGTTCTCGCTCGAGCTTTCATTTCTTCACTCCGAAGTGGTGCAAGATGGAGTTCGTTTTGGGTTTCAGGGGCTTCTTCTGTTTCTTCTTTGACAGGGTTGTATTAGTTGCTGTCGAGCGTTTCCCACCAGCCGTAAAGAAAGAGGAGATGGATTGTTGTGCCTTGTGTGGTTGTGTTCGTTTCGTTTCCTTGTCATTCTGCAGAATCAGCGGCTCTTTCTGGTCGTTGCCATCAATGTTGATGATGGCTGATATTCCAATATGATCCGAAAACGACGGAGGCGTGTAGACCATACCGGTGTGAGCACCGCCACCAAACTGTCGATCTAGCACCTCCCTCGAGACACTGACAATGCCTCCGCCTTGAAAGGATACTGGTTGGTAGAGTCCATTTTCCGTAGCAGCGCACAGCGCAGCTTGTTCCGAGAGTGGATCGTACGTGCCACTGCTGCGCAACGTTTCTGTCCCTTGCTGTGCCTCTACTAGTTCCTTGGAGAGTAGAATGTAATCGATTCTGGCACCTTCGTTGGCGTAGCGACGATTGGTGTTTTGATTCCAACACGTAAAACGACCCTCTGCGGTAGGATAATACTGTCGAAAGACGTCCACCATTTCGTCCTCTTGGATGAGTTCATTCATCCACTGACGTGGAGGATTCAGTTGACATACGCCAGGAATCGAGTTGGAGATGGTGCGCTGCATTGCCTCGTCCCAAACGACACCACCAATCTTGAGCATGAGCTCCGTCAGTGTCGCCACAGAACACGTGTTGGCGCGACATGAGAGCTTGTCGTCGTCTCCCGTGAGGGGACACTCGTACCGATGCTCCTCCATGTTGTATTGCCACGTTGCATATTCTGGTTTCGGTTCATGTTTGCCGAGATAGACCTTGCGCTTATTATTCTTATCCTCGCCCAATGTGACTTGCAATCGATATTTCTGGAATTTCTGACCTGTTGTTGGGTTCGTCGTTTGAACTTCCACCGCTTCTGCGGTTGTTAGGGCTGCCTCAATCTGAGGCCACGCCTTGCACACTTGTTGTTTCCACGCAATGTCGCCAGGGTCGCTGGCGAGAATGTCTTCGATTACCATGACACGGTCCCTCCAATACTTGTCCTTGGCAGTGTGCGAAATGTTGTAGTCTCCTGCGAGAACTACTGGCTTGTTACAGGCTTTCATGGCTCGTCGAAGAGCGTACAGAAATCTCATTTTCTCGCGCAAGGCATGGCCACCATTGCAAGGAACATAGACGTTGAAAACTGCAAAATCGCCATGATCCGTCATGACACAACGTCCCTGATCGTCCAGAGTTTCATCTCCCAAAATAGTGGCGGCATTGGCGGACACTGTCATGCCCTTGCGAACATACGTCACGACTCCATTCATACCAGTCTTGGTCGTCTTGCTCCAGAAGCTTTCGTATCCCTTCAAGGTGGCGCATTGGCGAGGTTCCGAACGATTCGAAAGCTGTGAATACGGTATTTTGTGTTCTTGAAGACAGATTATATCAGCCTCATGTCGTTGAAGGTAGTACTCGAACGCACTACAAGAAGAGGAAGTATCTTTATCATATGTCTCGTGAATACGAGCTACAGTGGTGGAGAGGCCCGCCACATTCCAGCTCAAGAGAAGCACCATGGTCAACGAAGGCAAGAGATTATTTTAGTGGAGGGAAAAGTCAAAACACCTCCGGGGCCCAAAGCGCACCCCAACATTTTTGAATTTTGGTCAGAACCCGCAAGAATTTTGGAGGCTAGTTTAAAGTGGGTTTTGGCCGTAACTCGTACAAGGTGTACCAAGGCTACGGGTGCCTGACCGTCGTTCTCTGGCCAAAACCCACTTAGAGAAATTTAGCTGTTACATGACTAGTACACTGTGCCCCTCAACCTCCTCAATTTGAATTTTTGTTGCAAACCTATTTACTCAATGGCTAATCAAAGGGGCAAATTGCATCCCAACCCATTGCCTCTTTCGACAAAGCGGCTTCGCGAAACCTTCTCCCTATACGCAGTGTACAAGTTCATTTAAGTCGCTTATTGAAATCACCAAAAATGAAGAATTTCTAAATCATTTTCAGAACCAGAATCTATCCAGCACTCATTGAAACTTGAACGAGGTCAACTTCCCATGGAGAAAGTTGAAATATCCTTGCATGGATGTTCACTCATGGTATATATGATCCTTGTGGTTAGGGGTTAAACTCCAAAAATTGATGGAGAACGATCAGTTTTTGTGATGAGTCCTCAAGTACTGGTACAACTAAGAGCTACAATTTTGATGAGACGAACAACTTCTCGTCAAGTCTTGACTTTATTAGCAAGATATATTTGATTTCGAACGAGTCGGCATCCTTATACTCTATACGATAGCTTGCTGTGTCCAGCATCATGATGTGCAGATGACAGGCTATACAATTTCATAGTTGTATCAGTGTCGTGGTCCGTACTTTGCAAGTTAGCAGCAGCAGCTTGTTTGCAAGCCGCATCATGAATACCTTTTTCAATACGTTCTTGATCGGCAACCCCGAGCTTGTCAAACATTGCTGCAGTTGCTTTTGCCATGTGCTTCTGTTGTCGTCCCAATTCAGTGGATGCAAGAGTTACTGATTCTTGTTTCAGCATCCGCAACTTCAGCTCCTCTTCATCTGTCCATGGAACATCGCCTGGTGGAGTTTCAGGTTCTGGACTATCCTTGTAGAGGGAAAGCAAATCACCTTTCTCTTGCTAGACACTGCAACATTAGGAAGCTTCCACTTCGCCAATGTCTTCAGCTCTGGAACCGTTGCATCATCAGGTGTTTTCCCTCTTGACGCCAAACTCTGCAGGATGATGCTGGCAGCACTGGCTGAGCCACATAGCACTTG
>JAVCKV010021122.1:0-25195 GCA_032274145.1 Herpochondria borealis | reverse complement strand
GAGCCTAAAAAGCATCCCTCCCTGCGAGCTGGAGGTCTAGCCGTATCGACATAACATACAAAATAGAGCCATTCATGAGGAATCACCAACCTCTGGGCTACAAATGTGCAAAATTAAACAATTCATCTCCTAAACTGCACTATTTAACAGCACAATGAAGCCTTGATTTTAGGAATCGTGAGTTTCCAGCCAGGCACTATTTAAGCTTTGGAAAAGTGCTGCTAGTGAGTCTTCCTATAAATTTAAAATCGAGCCAGTTGTTATTTTACAGATGGCTCTGGTAGGGGGGTGAAGTACTTGTCTTTTACTGAAACTAAGCTTAAAAAGGTTTTAGCAGACGAAAGTTGGAATATTAGTGTGTTAGGGAAAAATCTTAAAAATAGTAGATCACTTGTTCAGTTGCGGGGGACTAAAATCGGAGGACTTGTTGAAGGAGATGATGTTTTTGGTTATTTGGTACCAAATTCTGGACTTAGAAATCAGCTTACTATCAAAATTCCTCGGAATGGTCAAAACGGCAATTCCGGTGAAATATTGATTTATTATCGGGATAGCAAAAATCTTAAGTCTGCGAGTTTTTTACTTGAGATTACTAATCATGGTGCTAATGCTACTTATGATGGAAAATGTTTGGTCTCGTTTCGTGAAATACTTCATAACGATAAGGGTGAACATAATTTGGAAGGGTTGAATAGATAATACTTATGTCTAAACTAAAGTTAGGAATGACTACACTAGGTATTTTGGTTGCCTTTGTCATCTTTGTCTTGCCTAAGATATTCGATGGGAATAAGGCAGTGGAATTCTATGCTAGAATTGTTGATCAGAACGGTGTTCCTGTCGATGGAATTAAACTTAGGTTGGAAATTTCACGCTGGGATGGATCTTTCAATAATTTATTGCCATATTATGGTCGTAATTCTAGCTCTAAGGAGATTGAATTACGTAGTGACGAAAATGGTATTGTAGAGGTGGCAGGAGAGTCAGGCTTTTCGTTACGGTTTATGAACTTTATTGATAGTGACTGTAGGCTGCCCATCAGGCGGAATGAGTGGTCTTGTGATTTCGAGGAGCATAAGGCAGATAAAGAGAACCCTATCCAGCTAAAGGTGTGGCGTGGTGAAATAAATCCAAATGCAAAGAAGTTTAGAAATCGCAAAACTATTCGTTTTAACTCTGATTCAGGTTTTCAAGAAAAATATTTGCAATTGAGAGAGGATGGGGTTGCTTCGTTAAAAGGTGCTGATGGGGCTAATTTTTCAGTTCATTTGCAAGAGAAAGAAGGCCAAGGATGGGTAGTGAAACTTGTTGCGCTTATAGATGGAGGCCTAGTTCTAGCAAAAGATAATTTTGGATATCAGGCTCCCATTGGTGGTTACAGCAAGGTTGTATCGGTTAATGTGGGGGAAGAGGTGGCTCGTGATGCTGATAAGCATAAAAGTGTCATATATTTAAAGTGGGAGGGAGGATACGCTAGTTTGCTGATGAAAGTTACAGCAGCAAAGCATCGAGGTATCATGTCAGGGTATGTTAGTATTTCTGAGCTTTCCATTTCCCAAGGTGTGTCCAGAAACCTGTTAGGAAAGGAGTAGCTCAATGATAGCTACTTAATTTTACGATTTTGTCAATTATCCTACTATAAGAGATTTAATCTAACTGTCATGTGCTGAAGGCGAAGAGCCCAAAAAATGATAACTTCTGTTTAACTCCGGAATAGGCTACCTGCTAATATTGTGCACATAGGGTGGGTGTCATGGTGATTTTCGGTAAACATTATTGCAGATGAACTTGCCTCAAGTTGCCAGTGAAGTGATATCATCAACTTGAGTTGACAGAATTGAAGCCGATGAGCGGTAATTAAAATGGGGTTTCTGATGGGGTGCACTTAATTTTTGCAATAAGCCTATCACGCACAGCTCTTTTTCAACTTGGAATCAAGCCTGAAAAATAGTTCTTCTGAGAGATTTAAGATGATTGTGCTCTAGTCTTTTTATGGGGTTGCCATTAACGCTAGACAGAAAAGCATCAAGTGATATAGCTTTTTAAACACTAACTAAAAGGGTGAGCTTCTCAGTTGAATGCATGACCTATTAAAGTAAAGCAGTAGAATATTTCTCATGAAAAAAACTTTTTTTACCTCTATTATTTCATCACTAGGTGCAATTTATACATTTGCAGGCACAACCACTGTTCCGGCAGATTTAAAAACTCAGGTTTTCTCAGATGAAAAGATGACTCCCTGTCCGGCCGTAATTGCTGCATCACCTTATGGTGACGTTTATGTAGGTGTGGACATGCAAGGTTCAGTGGGCAAAAAACCCAACTTGGGCTACATTGCGAAGCTTGTAGATACGGATTTAGACGGAAAAGCTGATAAGCGCACTGTATTTGCTAAAATGGATAACCCTCGGGGAATTATCCCCATCGGCGATCGACTTATTGTTCTTCATTCTGTTCAAAAAGATGGAAAGATAGAGACTCAGCAGCTCTCGGTGTATACAGATAAAGACCGTGATGGCGTAGCAGATGGCCCGGCAAAGGCATTGGTAACAAATATTGGTAATCCCAAATTCATCAAAAACAGAGGTGCTGATCATTCTACCAACAATATTCGACTAGGAATTGATGGTTGGATATACATCTCAATCGGAGACTTCGGATTCATAGGAGCTGAGGGCATAGATGGGAGAAAGCTTAGTATGCACGGTGGTGGTGTTGTCCGTGTGCGACCAGATGGGGCAGAGCTAGAAACTTTTATCCACGGAACACGTAATGTTTATGACGTGTCCATTGATCCATTCATGAATGTGGTCACTCGGGAAAATAATAATGACGGAGTGGGCTGGTGGGTGCGTTTTAGCCACTACATCCAGAATGGTGAGTATGGCTATCCGAGCCTTTATAAAAATTTCCCTGAGGATATGCTTCCTGCTGTCGGTGATTACGGGGGAGGATCTGGAACAGGTAATCTTTATTTTGAGGAACCAGGTTGGCCTGAAAAATATAATAAAACTTTCATGATGACGGACTGGGGGCGTTCGGAGATTTACATTCATAGGGTGAAAAAAGATGGGGCTTCCTTTATCGACAAAGCGGAAAAATTTATTAATTCTTCACAAGTTACGGATCTTGACGTCGATGGCTCTGGCAGAGTGTATGTTTCTGCATGGGATGGGGCAGGATTCACTGGGAACCCTGACAAAGGTTTTGTATCGATAGTCACTCCCAAAAACTGGACTTATAAAAAATTTCCAAAACTTACGGCTCTTAGTGTTCAAGATTTAGTAGCTTTATTAAAAACCCCGAGCTCTACAGCCAGGGTCTATGCTCAGCAAGAGATTCTGCGTAGAAACGATCAAGCTTACCTGAAACACCTTGAAGGAATTGCTACTGATTCTGCTAATTCTGCTGAAAGTCGAGTAGCTTCAGTTTACACGCTTGCTCAATTAGCTGTTCAAGTCGGTTCTGATATTCAGAAGCCGTTAAAGAAACTTTCCGTCGATCCTTTACTAAAGGAACACTGTGTCCGTAGCATGACAGATAGGTTGAAGTTTGCTAAAAATGCAGATGTAGGTTTTCTTAAAACAGCTCTAGATGATGCTGAACCAAGAGTTCAAGTGGCTGCAGCTATAGCTCTTGCTAGAGTTGGTGACATTTCAGCCGCGAATGCATTGATTATGAAGGCTGTGCCACCTGAGAAAAAAGAAGCCACACTTCCCAGTATGGTAGAAAGCACTCCAGAAATTTCTGGGAATACAAAATTCAAGATCGAGGTCGATACCAGTACATTTAGAGAGATGTATCTCATTGTTCTTGGAGGTGATGATAATGTTAACGACGGTGTTGCGTGGATTGATCCAACGATTCATCGGAGATTTGATACAACAGACCTCACTAAATATAAGTGGGAATCAGCAACACAGGAAAAGGGTCAAACGCTGGTAAATAAGACTAGTGACGGTAAACCACTTCCTGGTGGAGCTAAAGGTATAGGAACTCACGCGAATAGTGTTATAAAATTTAAACTACCTCGCTGGGCTAATACTTTTACGGCTACAGGTATTATGACAAATCCTAAGGGTTCAGCTAAATTCATTGTTTCAAGGTCACCTAATCCAAATGGTGCGGACAAAATTTACAGTGTTCACTCAACTCCTAATTCAGCCATTATTCTTCCTCACATTGCGATGCAATCTCTTCTTCGTCTTAATGCGGAAGATGCTTGTATAAAAGCTTTAGCCTCTTCAGACGAGAGAATGCAACGTGGTTCATTAGCTGTGATGAAATTTATGCACAGTGACAAAGTCGTGAATGCTCTTATCACTGCGGCACAGGGTGATTCTACTCTCAAACCTTTGATTATAAAAACTTTAATCAGACTTCATCAAAAAGAGGTCGAGTATGATGGTTCTACTTGGTGGTCTACTCAACCAAATCCTCATGGACCTTATTATTTCCCTGTTAATTGGAGTAGCACGGAAAAAATCTCAGCTTTTCTCAAAACTACTTTTGCTCAATTGCCTAAAGAGGCAAAAGCGAAATTCATAGCTCAATTGAAAAAAAACAAAGCATACGTTCCAGAGCTTAATCCTCGCCCTATTATAAAGAAGAATCTTGCGAAAAAACTGGGTAAGATATCTATCGAAGACATAGCTCTTTATGTTAATAAACACAATGGTGACCCTAAACGAGGTGCTAAAGTTATTGAGCAAGTTGGGTGTGCCTCTTGTCATAATACTAAGCCCGGTGCACTAATCAAGGCTCCTGACCTAACTAAGTTAGGTCATGTGAAGAATACAGATCTTGCTGAATCTATTATTAAGCCAGCTGCTATTATTGCTGAAAGCTGGGTAACAATTACCATGAAAGATGGAACTAGTCATGTTGGAACTGTTGTCAAAAAAGATAGTAAAGAGATCATCCTTCATAACATTGGTGGTATCCCTACTAAGCTGGATGTGGCTGAAGTGAAGAAAACTTCACCAGGACTTAACATGATGAGCCTTCATCTCTGTGACAAGCTTACTCTTAAGGAATTTGCAGATCTTATCGGCTACATCAAATCAATGGATAAACGCATTAAGAAAAAGTAGCATAATTTTTCTTATTTTTTCACAAAAACGTCTTTTAATTATTTTGTGATTTCAACGTTGTTTCACTTTTTTTCATAGAAAAGCAAGGAGTGGTGATTGTCCAGAGGGTCGCAAATGCATTTGTGACCCTCTGTTTTAGTAAAGAATTCTGTAAAGAAAGAGATAATGTGCTATTTTTTTCTTTTTTTTTGTGAAAAATCTAAGGATTTTGGTGAGTGCTGGTCATAAGGGTAGACAAACGCACTGGGAATGACCAATCGAGCACAAATATATCCTATGGAAGAAACCGTAATTTCACCCCCCGGGGAAGAGGAGGCACAGCCTTTGCCTCGTCCTCTTTCAATTGTAGAATTATTTGAAACTCATGAGTCCGCCCTTATCAGATTTGCTTACGGTATTGTGAAGCGAAGGGAGGTAGCTGAAGAGATGGTCCAAGAGGGGATGATGAAGTTACACAGTCATTGGGACGAGGTCGAAAATCCTGTGGCTTGGGTGTATCGGGCAATTCGTAATCTCTGCCTGAATCATTTACGCAAGTATCAGCGAGAGGAGGTTGATGACAAGGTGGTGGAAATTTTTGAGGCAGCTCCAGAGAACAAGCTGGAGCGTATGGAGGCGATTGGAAATATGCGACTGTTGGTGGAAGAGTTGAAGCCGCAGGATAAGCAGTTGATTATGTTGAAATATGTCGAGGGTAAGAGCTACGCAGAAATTGCGAAAATAGCGGGAATAGGGCTAGGGAATGTGGGCTACCGTTTGCATCACTTGCTTGCAGGTCTGGCCTCGGATTTGAAGAAACTGGGAGTTGAAAGTTCAAAAGGATAAATAGTATGAAAGAATCAGAAGAAAAATTAGCAAAATTACTTCACGGTGAATTAAGTGAAAGTGAAGTTAGCTCTCTTCTTGAAAAAGTTGCGGAGTCAAATGAACTGAAGTCTCATTTTGACGAATTGAGTGACGTTCATGAGCTACTGGAAGGTGTTCATGGGGAAAGCGAGCGATGGAGAATGGAGAACGGCAGGAGAGCTGAGCTTATGGCAGCGTTGGAAGGCTCGGTAGAGGAGGGTGAAACTGTAGACGAAGATGAGGATGGAGGGGATGAAGAGCTCGTTGAAGTTGAGAAGGAAAAGGAAGTGATCCGGGTGAATTGGAGAGCGATTTGTTCTGCGGCAGCTTGTGTTGTAGGGACGGTAGTTGTAGCAAATGTCATGTTTGATGCTCGGATGGGGGAGTCAGGGATTGTCGCTAAGTATGACAGGAGTATGTCAATGCCGCTTACTAGCAAAGAGTCAGTCGAAGTATTAAAATTAAAAAAAGAAAAAAAGGGTCCTCTTGAGAAAAGTTCGATCTATACTGAAGATAAGCTGAATATGCTCGATACTGATAAGCTACGTGAAGATTCTTTTAAGCTGGCTAATAGAGGAAGAAGGGTATCAGACGCTGTGACCGGGGAGGATAGTATAGTGATGGATTTCGGCCGATCAGAAGGGTTTGGAGATGGATCAGGAGATGGATTTGCGTCCTATCATAAACAGGACTCTTACAAAGACTCGAACGGAAGAAAAGGTGATCAAGATGGAGGTGGCGATGCAATGTCATTTGCTCGTTTGAATGAGGGCAAAAAGAAGTATGGATATTTTTATGACGAACGACAAGAACCCTCTGATCGGGGACTTGATGTTGTTGATGACAAGATTGCTCTGAATGATTTGAAGAATGCACCTTCGTCTCCATCATCAGTTGTCACTCCTGTGTTAAATGGAAGAGGTGCTGATTTTTCTGTTCCGGTCCCGGATGTTTCTGTGAGAGGAGAATCTGTTGACTTCGGTGAAGGAGTTTTTTTTGAGAATGAGGCTCCTGAGGAAAAATCTATGCTTTCTTATGAAGAGCTTGCAAAGCGTGAAATTCTACGAAGAAAAGACAATGCCAAGCTTTCCGATGACTTGTTCGGCAGAGCTAAAGAGGCGCATACTGGAAAAGACTACCAGAAAAGCGTAGAACTTTATAAGCAAGCTTCAGGAACGTTACCCGGGGGGGGAGTGATGGATGGGCGAAGAAAAGATATCACTGATGGGTTAAGCAATGCTTCTTTGGCCCTTGGTAAAGAACTTGTTAGGGAGGGAGGAATTAACAAAGCACAAGGAGTTTTGGAAAAAGTGTTGCAGGTAAATCCATACGATGAAGAGGTTGATAAGGAATTGGCAAACATCTCAGATCCTATGCGGACAAACCCGAGTGCAAAAGGGATACATGCTGCTAACGTCGATAAAGTGAGACGTGCTATGTATAAGGGTGAGGGCTTTTACAACCTAGGTGATTACGAAAATGCCACGAAGGAGTTCGACAAGGTGCTTAGACTTGATAGTTATAATAAGGGAGCACGTCGTTGGCAGCAAAAAGTACATAATGAGAGGCGTGATTATTACAGATCTGCTTATGATGAAACACGATCAAGATTGTTGACTGATGTGGACAAGGCTTGGGAAATTGTTCCTGTTCCTGTGGCTGCTGGTGAAAAAAGTGAGGTTGCTGTTGATGGAGGACGAGCTAGATTGCTGGCCGAAGTGGACAAGGCTTGGGAAGTTGTTCCTGTTAACCCTAGTCATATTTCAAAACCTGGTTCAGGTGAAGCTTGGGAAAAAGCTCTTGATAGCAAAACGGAGAAAAAAAAGGTTGAGAACAAAAATTCTAAGTTTTCCAGTAGGCAGCTCAATGCTAAAAAACTACAAGATATTATCATTCCTCAGTTTAATGTGGAGAACACTACCTTGGAAACTACTATCAATCATTTATCTAAGTTACTTAAGGAAAATGACCCTGAGTCAGATGAAGGCAAAAAAGGTGTGTCTTTCGTCATAAGGCGAGACACGCTTGCGGGAGCTGCAGATGATGGTGAGATTAAAGAACTGCAACCTAAGATTGTTAATATAATTAAGATGCAGAATGTTTCAGCTCTAGATGTCTTGCGAGAAATCGAAAAACAAGCTGGCATGAAGCTTTCAGTAGAGGATTACGTGGTAGCACTAGCGGAACAGAAGCCATCACCAGTGACTCATGAAGTTAAGGACTTATCCATGGAGACATTGACTTCTGATCAAGCCTTTTCGACTTTCTCACTACATGTGAGCGATGTTTCTTTTAAGCTGGCCTCTGTTGCTATGTTAGAGAAATCCAAATTACCCGATGCTAACAAAGTCAGGCCAGAAGAATTTGTGAATGCTTTTGATTACGGAGATCCTTCTGTAAGTAATGGACAAAAGGTAGCGTGTAGTATGGAGCAAGCTCTTCACCCATTCATTCCGCAGAGAAACTTGATGCGTGTTTCCATGTCTACGGCAGCTCTTGGCCGTTCTCAGCCGCTGCGCTTGACCTTGCTGTTAGATAATTCAGGCTCCATGGAGAGAGCTGACCGTGAGGCCAGCGTGCGTAAGGCTATTGAGGTGCTTTCAACACAGCTGCAGCCTCAAGATGAAATCAGTCTGGTTAGTTTCTCTCGGCAGCCGAGGATTGTTGCTGAAGGATTGAAAGCTAATCAAATGCCATTGTTACTAAAGCTGGTAGAGCAAATTCCTAGTGAGGGTGGAACGAATATGGAGAAGGCTCTGAAGTTGGCTGGACAAGTTGCTAAACGCAATAGCAAGAAGGGAATGATGAGTCGTGTGGTGTTGCTTACTGATGGAGCTGCAAATCTGGGCAATGCTGACCCAGAGGAACTGAGTGATATGGTAGTAGAACTTCGCCAGCAAGGTATAGCTTTCGATGCTTGCGGAGTGGGAGCCGAGAAGCTCGATGATAAAGTGCTGGAGGCTTTGGCTCGAAAGGGTGACGGACGTTATTATCTACTCGATAGACCTGAGGACGCGGATAAGGGCTTTGTGAAGCAGTTGGCTGGAGCACTAAGACCTGCGGCTAGCAATGTTAAGGTACAGGTCAAATTTAACCCAAAACGTGTGAAGCAATATAAGTTGTTAGGTTTTGAGAAGCATATATTGAAGAAGGAGGATTTTAGAGATGACTCGGTGGATGCTGCCGAAATGGCTTCGCAGGAAGCGGGGAGTGCGATGTATCAATTTCAGATTTTAGAGGGTGAAGGTGCTAGCGGTGATGTAGGTGTTGTGTTTGTTAGATTCAAGGACATGAACACTGGTAAAATGGTGGAGCGTTCGTGGAAAATTCCATACGTGTCGCAACCGAGCCGTATTGTTGATGCGGAGCCTTCGATGCAGTTGGCTACGACTGCGGCGATGCTTGCTGAGAAGATCAGGGGTTCGGATGTGGGTGTTGTTGATTTCACGCGTTATGGCAAGATATTGGGTAGCTTGAATAACGCCTATGCTAGTGATGAACGTGTGCAGAAGCTAATCCGCATGGTGCGATTTGTTAGCGAGTAGTGGGTGCTAGAATTGAACAAAATTTTAACGGTAAATTTAAAATGATGAAAACATTATTGAGTAAAACAGTGAGAACTTTGTGTGGTCTGACGGCTGCAGCGTGTGTTGGTTCTACTTCCTATGGGCAGAATAATTCCCAGGAGGTGACCTTGGATGCGAACAAAGGTGTATTACACATTCCGGCGGTCGTAAAACAATCGAAGGTTCCTCATTTTTACACGACAAAGATCACGAGCACACTATTGGTGACAGATAAAAAATTGACTCATACTTCGGTGCTGAATTTCAAGTCTTTGCAAGGCAAAGTAAAAAAATATAGCGTCGGAGTGAGCCGTAAGATTCAAGAGGTACAGGTTATCGGGGAAGATGTCAGTGACTGGTCTCTTAGAGTAGATCAGAAGAGTGGAAAGCGATATGTAGACTTCTTTATTAAGGATGAAAAGGACAAGGAATCGACAGTTACATTGATTGTCAGTGAAAAGCGCGAGGAGCGTGAACCTAAGTTTAGTGCTTTGTCGTTTTCGCCGGTGGAGGGAGTTTCGTCAGGATATTTTGAGACATTGAAAGTGTCAAATACGACGGGGGTTGATCTAGAGCTTGTCGCACTGAGTGGGTATCAATCTTTGCGTGTGGAGGATGAGAAAAACTTCCGCCAATTTGTTAGTCATACAGGAGGGAGTATCGATTTCAAGACGCTTACCGCTGCGATGGTTGCTGATCCTGTCAGATTACTAGGACTGAATGTGAGCACAAGTGTGCTGAAGGGCGGGAAGAGTGCAAAAATCGATGTTTCTGGGAATTTGGTGACACAGTTTGAGAAGGGTGGTTCTATAGGCCTATTATCAGGTCGTGCTGCTTTGTTGGACTATCCTGACTCTGAAGATTTCGTGGTGTCTCACAAATTGGCCGGAACAGAGCATTTATATACTTTAGCGACCAAGAAGAAGGGAAATTTTAGTTTTAATTTGTCCTTTGTTGTAAAGGTAGAGGAAGTGAGTGGTTGGAAGCGTTTGGCTTTCAAGATGAGTGACGGGACAATTGTGCCGGTGAGTCTTAGTGGTTTGAAATCTTCAGTGGGCGGTAGAGATTTGGTGTTCGATCGAAAGAAGGTGGTTGTGCCGACTGCGTATGTGAAACCTTTTGGAAGTTTTGAATTAGCGGAAACTAAGGCGTATAGTGCGTTTGTTCCTTCAGATGGAAAGTTCGATGTAGCTTGGAAGGCTGCGTCTGATGCGAGGAAAGCGTCGCGGACGTTTTTCACTACTAAGTCGTCTTCTGATGTCACAGTCGGGGGGGGATTGGTAAAGCAGCGGATGACGTTCAATACGCGCGTGCTCCAAGGTAAAGTGTCCAAGTTTTTACTTAAAAAGATAGGCGAGGGAGATATCACGAATGTGCAAGGTTCGCATGTTTCGCATTGGAAGATCACGGAAAATGGTGATTTGGAAATTGTCTTAACTGGGGCCTATGGCGATGTCGCGGCATTTGCTGTGGAAGCACAGAATCCTCTGGGAGCATTGCCAGCGACGTTAGAGCCAGTGAGATTGACGCCTAGTCTTGCCGAGAGGCACACAGGTTTCGTAAGAGTTTCAAACCAGGGAGCGGTGAATGTTGATGTGACAGATGTGAAGGGAATGATGCAGGTGAATCCTTCACAGTACCCTATCTTAACAAAAAAGGTGTTCCATCAGGTTTCTGTATATAAGTTTCCAACCCAAGAGAGATCATGGAAGATACGTGCAACGCAGATCTTGCCAGAGATAAGCATAGACCATACTTTACTTTATGGTGTGTATGCTTCGGATCGAATTGTTATCGCTGAGGTGAATCTTGATGTTCGCGAGGCTGCCTTGAGGGAGTGGCTGGTGCGGATTCCTGATAGCTACGCAGTTTCTAGTGTGACTCGTAAGGGAAAGGCTGTCGGAGATTATGTACTTTCGAAAGAAGTGGTGAACGGGATGAGGGATCTTAAAATCTTGTTTTCCCAGCCTGTACTTGGGACGCATTCAGTGAGGATTGCTATCGAAGCAAATATTCCAGCGGAGGAAGGGGAGTGGAAATTGCCTCAGATAACTTACCCTGATGTTAAGGATGTGAGGGGCCAGATCGGAGTAATGGGCCAGCTAGGCTGGAAGGTTTCTGGCAAAGTGATCGACCAACTGACTGAGATTCCTTTGGCGTATTTCCGAAAGCGATCAGAGAGTGTTCAGCAGGCTTATAGGCAAAGAAAAAAGGCCTGGAATGCGACAGTGAAGCTGGAGAAAAAGGCTCAGAGTGTCCACGCAGACGTCGTTCATCTTTATACCTTAAAAGAGTCGATTGCTGAGTGCGTAGTGTCATTGAATTATGTGGTGATAGGAGCTCCTGTGGATACCTTGAGAATTCAGATTCCCAAGGATATGGAAAATGTGATTTTGGAAGGGCATAGAACGTTCAAAAGAGAAGGTGAACATATTGTCGCGAAGTTAGAACGCCCTTCTATTGGTAATGTAAATTTGTTATTGAAATTTGAACAACAAATTTCGTCTGAAAAGGGGGAATTGATACTTGGGCAGGTCATTCCGTTAGGTGTTCAATCAGAAAGTGGATATGTACAAGTGGTGAGTCCGAAGCAGGTGAAGTTCATGGAGTCAGAGGAAAACCAAGGAGTGCTAACGCTGGATAAGGCTGAGCTTCCTCGTGAGATTAAGTTGCTGTCTTCGCTTCCTACTGTGGGTGCATGGCAATATGGGGCTCGTCCTTTTAAGCTTGGTGTAAATTTACAGTGGTTTTCGACCGTTGATCAGATTAATCAGAGTATTGACTATGCGAAGGTTTTGACGAGCATAACTAAGCGTGGTGAGGTGAAGAACACAGCTGTGTTTTTCGTGAAATCGCGTGGTAAGCAGTTGTTAAGGATGAAATTACCTAGCGGTGATGAATATTGGGGAGGCACGGCAAATGGTAGAGTGGTGAATGCACGTAAAGATGGTGACTTCCTGCTGTTTCCCATGCCAGCACAGAATGATTTGAATACTCCTGTGGAGGTGAAGGTGAACTATGGAATGAAGGTAGCTGAGTCAGGGAAAATTGGCCTGGAACTTCCTGTATTTTCCTCTCCTTCTGTGGTGACTAACTGGAAGGTGAGTTCTCTCGATGGAAATTTAATTGTTCCTGTAGGAGGAAATGCTGTCTCACAGCAACCCACGGCAGGACAAGATTGGTTTGGCTGGGTGTTTGGGAAAATGAAATTTCTTGGAGGGATATTGTTGCTATTGGTTGGTGGAGCTTTGATTTCAGCTACTAAGAAGAAAACTTGGTGGAAGATGTTAATCGGTGCAGCTTGGTTGATCTTGGCTGCTGGCATGTCATTGAAGCTTGCCGACGAGGCTAAGCAGGATGTTGTAGGGTTTGATACTTCGCTGGACGTCGTGGCTCCTGTAGTGAATGCGAATAGTCTGGTTACTTTGGAAATCGAGCAATTTACTACGGCGGAAGCTATGGTATCTAAGGGTGGTGTTGGCTTGGCGGCTCTTGGTCTGATCTTGGTGATCGCGTGTCTCTTTATTCCTATTCTGCGGAGATTCGGGGTGACGGCTTTAGGTATTGTTGCGATTTCAGCCGGTCTGTTGTTACAGCATAACGGAGCTCAGTTGTTCTTTGGCTTTTTGGCCTTGTTAGCAATAGTATGTTTGGTTCTGCGACTTTTGAGCAATCGTTCTGTATTCAGGATGGGGACTAAGGAGGTCGGGACTGCTGCGAGCGTGATTGCTTTATTGTTTAGTTTCTCTCCTCAGGCAGAGGCGAATGTGGCTTCTATCCACGAAGATTGGAATATCAAGGAAGAGCGATTGACGGCTCAGGCTCGGATTGTGTGGGATGCTAAGCTGGGTGAGAAAGTAGAGATCCTGAGGGGACCGGCGATCTTGTCTGGCTTTGAGGCGGAAAGCTGTAGTGTTGTTAAAGGTAGTATCAAAGGGCAGACCATTTGGTATGCGGTGGCTGAGGAGACTGGTAAACAGACTGTCAGAGTTAGCTACAAGCGGCCTATGCTTAATCTTGCGGAGAACAACTGGGGTCTGGTGACTCCGACCGCTGTCGCGAGATCGATGAGTATCAAGATAGACAAAGCGGGTTGGGAGGTGACTTCGGATAGTGCGGTTCAAGCTAAGCATGATCAGAAGCCTAAAAGCAGTGTGTCGGATTTGGTATTGTTACCGGATAACGTGTCGTTACGTATTCAGCCTAAGAAGATTGATCCTGATAGTGTGGCTGTGAAGTATTTCACGCAAGTGACTGATTTGTTCGTACCTTCTCCAGGTGTCTTGGATGGGACACATGAGGTGAAAGTCAATCTAATCAGTGGACGTTTGCGTCAGTTAGAGGTGCGGATTCCAGAAGGTATGATGGTAGGTGGAGTGGATGGCATAGTTGTTGATGATTGGAAGTTTGACCCACGTAAGAGGCTCTTGCATGTTCAATTTACCAAGCCAATGAGCAGAGAATTTAGTTTTGTGTTAGCCACTCAGAGGGCGTTGAAGGCATTACCAGTGAAGGTGGAATTAGAACCTGTGCAAGTTATTGGTGCGTCCAAAATAGTAGGAATGTTGGGTGTTGGTTTTGGGGATGATGCTCAGTCAAATGCGATAGTAGCCGGAAAGCTAAATGTGGCGAATATTGACGATTTTTCCAAGACGCTGAGTATGCAGGCCAGAGCAAAGAAGGCGGGCTTTACTTTGCACAAGGCATATCGCTACAGCGATTTCGATGAGAAGGTGAAATTTACGGTGCAGGCTGTTGAAGCTGAGTTACGTGCTGTGACGGATGAGAAACTACATGTGAGGGATGAAAGGTATGTGTTTAACTCTTTTATTAAGGTATCTGTGAAGCGCGCAGGAGTTTTCAAGTTAAACTTGGTTGTTCCTGAGGGATTTGAAGTGGAGTCTGTGAATGGAGATGCGTTGAGGAATTACACTGAAACTGATGTGAATGGTAAGAGGGTGCTTACCTTGCATTTGAAAGGGAAGAAGCAAGGAGATCTTTCTTATAATGCTGTTTTTACAAAGGTGAGATCTGCCAAGCAGACTGAATGGGCTGTGCCGAAGTTGGAACTAGAAGGAGCTACACGTCAGTCAGGCTCTTTGGTTGTGTATCCACAGCACGGTATCCAAGTCTCAGCTGTGTCGCGTAGCCATGTGACTCAGGGTGACGCACGTGTGCTGCGCAGAAAGCACCCAGGAGCTCTTGTATTCGGCATTTTACAGAAAAATTCAAAGTTGAAAATATCGATAACGAAGTTGCAACCACGCTTGAGGTGTGAGATTTTACAAGAGGTCGTTATTAGGGAGGGGCAGAGCCGCTCGAGAATAGGCATGGGTTACCATGTTTCTCATGCAGCAGTGAAGGAACTGCTGATAGAGCTTCCGGGATTGAGCGAGGAGGAAGAGTCGACAGTGCGTGTGAGTGGTGCCGAGGTGAAAAGTATTGCTAAAGTTAAAGGTTCTCTTTGGAAAGTAAGTTTGCGACGCGGAGTGATCGGAGCATTTAGGTTTGATGTGGAGTTCCAGACTTCACCGAAGCGTGAAGACGGGGTGGAGAAAATCGCCCCAATCCTTTTGAGAGGCGTGTATCAACATAAACACTATGTGGCTATTCGTGCGAATGAGCGCCTGGATATGCAGGCTGTAGATAAAGGGAAGGGCTGGAGAGTGTTCGATTGGAAATCTGTGCCGGAATCTTTACGCCATGTGACAAATAGCTCTATTCCAGAGCTAACCTATCAACTGTTAGATGATTCTTCTTTATTAGTAAAGGTTAGCCGGTATGCGATGGCAGACGCGTTGAAGTTGAAGGTTTTGGCTGCAGAGATTCAGACGATTTTTTCTACCACTGGTTCGGCGGTTAATCATTTGATACTGGGAGTAGATGTGATTGAAAAAAGCTCTATGAAAGTGCATCTTCCGGAAAAGGCTACCTTGTACGGAGTACTTGTGAACGGTGATTCAGTTCCTGTGGTTAGAGGTATTGAGAACAGAAGAGCAGGAGGGCAAGTTATCCGATTTAATGTAGCTCCAGCGATCACGAAATCTAGCAACGTTGCAGTGCGTGTTATTTACTCAAATGAGGGTGTGGGAGGCAAAATTGGAAATGCTTTGCTTCAGGCTCCAAGGCTGGATATTCCGATGGAAAAGGTGCGTTGGAAGGTGATCTTGCCAAAGGGCATTAAATTGAAGGGCTTTAGCGGTGATTTCAGCGAATTAGTTTCGTCTTCCGAGCATGAGGAATTCACCGAGGAAATATATAAAAATATGGTGAAAGTGAATCGTAATCTAGCTCAGCGCCGAGCTCAAGGTATGATGCGTGACGTTAATCAACTTATCAAATCAGGCGAACATGATAAGGCTCAGGAAATTTTGAGCCAAGTGTATCGCAACAAGTCGGTGGGAAGAGATATGAATGAAGATGCTTATGAAAAACTTACTAAATTCCAACTGCAAAATGCGTTAATGGGATTGAATACCCGACGTCAGCGAATGTATCTTGAGAACAAAGCGGAGGGTAATATTGCAGGCAATTCGGCTTTGGAGGAAGCGGCTAGCCGGAATCCGCTTTTCAACGGAAGCAATCGTTACGATCCAAATCAAGTTGGTGATTTCATGCAGGGGATGACTGAGGATGAGAAAGCAAATCTGGAGAAAATAGCACGTATTTTTGTTTCCAATGATGCGGATGATACAGTGGCTCCTCAGACGATCGAAGTGACGATGCCTGAAATGGGAACTGTATTGGAGTTCGAACGGAAAGTTCAGCTGGGTACCGGAGGAGATGTCAGACTGCAGCTGGAGTTAGAGGAAACTTCTCGTTCCAAGCAAGGGGCCATGTTGCTGGTGCTTAGCTTGGTAGCCTTGGCAGCAGCACTAATGTGTTGGAGGAGGAGTTGATCAATAATGGCTTTTTGTTGTAAAATGGTTATTAGCCTTGAAGCTTCTCAATACATTTCTAATAAAAAAGCTTCCAGAGTCGATGCCGAGGAAGCTTTAAAAAGTTGATTCGCAAATGGATTATTTCCTACGACGACGAATCAGTGTGAGTCCACAGAGGCTAATCAAAGCTAAAGAAGATGGCTCTGGAACCGGAGTCGTCGTAAACTCAACCTGAGCAATGCCTACACGATCAGGAATAACTCCATTCTCGGCAGTAAGAATCTCAATCGCAACATATTGAGCAGAAACCCCTCCAAGTCCAATAGTCGCGGTGACTGCATCTCCACTTGGACTTGCTAAGGTATTAGTTACCCCTGTTTGTGTCCAATCTCCGCTACTAAAATCATAATCAGCTGCCGCTTGTGAACCTCCAGCCCAAGATTTAGAATTTGGCGTCGAAGGCAAAGCGTCAATTCCTGCCCCACTCGAATAATAAACATTATAATCTCTCACGTCTTCCCCTGAAGAATTAAACTGAGATGCCCAGAGATACATATTTTCTAGATCAGCTGTTACACTGCCAAAATCAAAAACGACCCAGCCAATCTTGTTGTTTATTGATGTTGTAGAATCAAAACGTCCATCTCCAAGCCATTCCGACTGCCAAGTTCCCGTTGTATTTAACCAAGTCGAGGGATCACTCGAGTCTGCCGAGGTATCCATGCCTGTGTTATGATCACCTGAACTAAAATTGTTTGAGCCGTTACCGTTTACCATATCAGTGAGATGACCCAAAGAGCCTGGCCAGTTTCCTCCGTTATGCCCGGTAATGCCTGTAACTGTCAGAACGGCAGCAGACGCACTGCCCGAGACCGATGTCGCTGTTATTCCGGCTAGTAATATTTTTTTGAGAGTTTTCATGGCGTGATACGAAGTGGTTACGAAATGATCAAAAGATATTGGCAAAAAAAATATATTATGGCAAACACTTTTTAACTTTTTAGGGGAGATATGGCCGCCCCATTTGAAATTCTCTAATACTGGATTATTAGCAACTTAGGAATTTAGGAGATGATTGATGGTCGTTTCAATTTCATCGATTCTGCCCAAATCTGTGACTTGACCTCCTTCTGGACAAGCAACATAAATAGTGTTCAAAGCAGCCCCTTTTTCGGTGCAAATTCGTGCGTGAACCGTTGCCAAACCCAGCTTGTTGATGGCTAGAAAGAGGTCATGTAGTAATCCTATGCGATCGAGAGCTTGGATACTTATAGCAGTATAGTTGGGATTGAGATCATTGGTGACGTGCGCTCTGACTGGGAACGGAATGCCACCTTCTTCTTTATCTTTGCGAAGGAGGTTCTTTTTCCGTTTGAGATATTTTTGAGGATCGTATTCGTCCTGTTGGCAGAGATTTGTAAAAGTTTCCAGTACTCGGCTTTGTTTGGTTTTGCTGGAGACAGCCTCCCAGTCTAGAGTGGACACTCTGAATATGTCGCAGACTACGTTGTCTGTGCGTGTGAATACATCCGCACTGATGATATTAATTTCCTGGGAGGCAAGGGCACAGCAGACTTTTTCCAAAAGAAGTGGACGGTTTTTGCAGGTGATGACAAGTTCCGTGTATCCTCTACTCTCATAGTCGATCCATCGCATGTCAGCGATGTAAGATTCTTTGCTTATGCTGTTTTTCAGATAACGTCGAGCAGCTCGAATGTGGATGGCGATATTGTTCGCGTCACGGAACTGGAAGTATTTGTCCGGCATGAGCTCGAAGTGTGTATCGACTTGTTCGTGGTATTTTTCGTTGAGGTTTTTTTTAATCTGATCGTGGAGTTCTTGTTTTTGCTGAAAGAGGTGCTCCTTGTAGACGTCTTTGCCATCGTTCATGAAGGAGAGAGTGCTTTGGTAAAGCTGTATCATGAGCGTTTCTTTCCAAGGGGACCAGGCTTCTTCGTTGGTTCCGTTTGAGTCGGCATAGGTGAATAGGAAGAGTGCTTGGAGAAGGTTTTTTGCTTTCATTATTCCAGCAAATTCTTCGATAACCAAGGGGTCTTCGAGGTTGCGTGTAGTTGCGAATCTCCAGAAAGTTAGGTGATGATCGACTAGGAACATGATACGCTTTCTCCGACTTCCGTTGATTTGTAGGCGTGAACATACTTTCGCGGATAGCATGGCCGAACCATCGATATGCTCGCGAACGTTTTCCGCTCTTCCTGAATCATGTAGGATGAGCGCAAGATAGAGAGCGTAGGGATCTTCGATACCTTGGAGAAGGCTACGATAAAGACCGATACCTTTACGCTGAGTAGTTAGAAGTTCGTCAAGCTTGTCTATGCAGCGCAAGGTGTGTTCGTCTGCTGTGTAGCGGTGAAAAAACTCGTGCTGAACTAGGCAGTCCATGGCTCCAAATTCGGGTAGATAAGCTCCAAGGAAGCCTACGCGATGCATTTGACGAAGACTGCTTGATACCTGACCTTTGGCCTCAAGGACGGCTCGGAATGTTTCTCGGTTGGCCTTGTCGTAACGAAATGATTTATCGACGAGGTGTAGATTTTTCTTCACCAACTTACGCATTTGAGGAGAGAGTTGCAGTTCCCTGCGTTGGCAATGCAAGAACATGGCCATAAGTTGATGGGGATGATCAGTGAAAATATCGTTGTCCTGAGGATAGATTCGACCGTTTCGTGAGGTGAAGTAATCAAATTTTTCGTTTTTCTTGCGACGTTTGGTAAGCCAAGAATGCCAAGAAGTGTCTGCCTTTTCTTCGATTTCAATTTCGAATATTTCTAGTAATGAGGTGGTATGCTGGTGTAGTGCCTTAGTGTGGCGGTAGTAATCACGCATAAATGTCTCACATCGGCGTAATATAGACTTCTGAGGATATTTAAAATTAGTGGCGACTACCCCTTGGAGCTGAAGTGTCAGGATGTCTGTGCTGGATCCTGTGTGAAAGTGAAGCTCGTTGCGAACGCGGTGAATGAAGTCGTAGGCTTCTTGCATTGCTGTACAGGCTTTTTTAGTGAGTGTCCTTTCCTTCACGAGCTGGTCGAGCGATGTGTAGCCTTTTTTGACGCGTGCCAGCCATCTTACGTTTTGAAAGTCACGAAGGCCACCGCAGCTTTCTTTGACGTGAGGTTCTTGCAGAAAAACAGTGTAGGAATACTTTTTGTGCCGAGATCTGACGTCTTCGCGACGCTCTTCAAAAAAAGCGTTTTGGTTCTTCTTGAAGCACTCTTTATCCAGTTTTTCGAAAAAAGCGTCTTTGTTCTCCTTGTAGCCCACGATGAAGCGTGCATCCATTAACGCAGTTTGGGATTGTTGGTCCGCTTTACCTTCGGTAATGCATTCGGAGATGGCTCTTGTAGAATGGCCTAGCTTTAGTCCAAGATCCCACAGAGTGTAGAGAATGGATTGGACGAAGTCAGAGTCTTCTTCTCCGAGGTTTCGTGATGATTTCGGCAGAAGGAAAAGAATATCTATGTCCGAGTTTGGGTTAAGATGGCCTCGGCCATAGCCACCTATCGCGTAAATGGCGATTTTAGAGTCATTATCAGAGTTTGATTGTGCCGATTTTTTTGAATAAATATCTGTAACTATTCGATCAATCAGGGCTGAACGATAGCTAGCGATTTCGAGCCCACCTTTGCCAGAATTGTGTTCAATTTTGATGAGTTCAATTTCGTCGGACATGAACTTTTTGTAGTCAGATGAAGTTGAATTCAGTGCTGTTTTCGCACGCTCATACATGGAGTTGACGTAGTTCATATGTGATAGAGTCAATGTCATTTAGCCATTGGCATCAAGGTCACAATGTATCATTTTACATAAAATGACCATAGTCCCAGATGATTCGAAGAGGACTAGAAGCAAAAGAAGGATATTAATGTATTTTTGGCATTTTTTTGCAGATGATTTTTTTTATCTCTTCGCGGCCATATGGGAGCTGATTGTTGGTCTTATAGATCTTTAGAAAAAAAAGCGTTTAAATTGAAGGAATTGTCTTGACCAAAAGGGGTTCCTAACCAAGATTTCCGCTCGTCCATCACCACTGGACAACCTATAATGGGTGGATTGTACTTTTAAATATTATCCACCTGAGAATAGATCCAACTATCATGGCACAGAAGAAAGCAAAAAAAGCCGCTAAAAAAGCGCCTGCGAGCAAGACTGCAAAAAAAGCACCTGTGAAAAAGGCTGCAAAGAAAGCTCCATCAAAAACAGTGGCGAAGAAAGCTTCTGCGAAAAAGGCTGCAAAGAAAGCTCCTGCAAAAAAGGCCACGAAAAAAGCTGTGGCTAAAAAAACCGCAAAGAAGCCGGCTAAAAAACTTTCTAAACTTGAAGCTCTTCTTCAGAAGGAACAGGAAGAGAAGGAAAAACGTGCAGCAGCTCGTAAACCTAAGAGTCGTATTGATACTCCTGAAATTCAGGAAAAAATTCGTGAACTTATCAAGCTTGCCAAGGAGCAGGACTACCTTACTTATGATGATATTCACGAGGTGTTGCCAAACAACTTGGTGAATCCTGAAGACGTTGAAGCTATTCTTGAGCGTCTTCGTAACATGGAATTCGACATCATTGATGCCTCTGAAGTTGATCGATATCGCGATAGAAAACGTGATGCTAGTGACGAGAGCGAGACCAAGAATGAGCAGAAGCTTGATATCCTTGATGATCCTGTTCGTATGTATCTTAAGCAGATGGGGCAGGTGCCGCTTCTTACACGTGAGCAAGAAGTTGAAATTTCTAAGCGAATTGAGGATGCAGAGCTTACTGTTCAGGAATTTCTCCATAAGTTTGGTTTTATTGCCGAATGCTATCTAGAGTTGGCTGACAAGCTTACTAAAGGGAAGGAACGCTTTGATCGTGTGATTCTCGATAAGAAAATCGAGTCTCGTGAGCGTTATATGAAGATTTTGCCAAAGCTCTGCCAACAGCTTCGTGACGCACATGAAGAGTGTGACGACATTTTCCGTAAAATCAACGCTAAGAATCCACGTGGTGTGGCAAAGCTTAAGGAGGAATTTAAGGAAACTGCTTCTCATCTTTCGAAGTTGTATTCGCGCTTCTACTATAAGCAGAAGGTGATTGAGGATTTTTGTGACAAAACCGAAGAGGTGCAGAAGAAGGTCTGGAGATATCGTCGTAAAGTGCAAGCGAACCCCAGTGACAAAGAATTCGATACGAAAATCCGTGAAACACAGCAGCTTTCCTGGTTTACGATTGAGGATTTTGAGCAAAATTACAAACAGCTACGCAAGTGGATGAAAGCTGCGTATGCAGCTAAAACTGAGATGGTTGAAGCCAACCTTCGTCTAGTGATTTCCATAGCCAAAAAGTACACAAATCGTGGTCTTTCTTTCCTCGATCTAATTCAGGAAGGTAATATGGGCCTAATGAAGGCTGTGGAGAAATTTGAATATCGAAGGGGCTATAAGTTCTCGACCTACGCCACTTGGTGGATTCGTCAGGCAATTACGCGTTCAATCGCCGACCAAGCCAGAACTATCCGTATTCCGGTGCATATGATCGAAACGATCAATAAGCTGATGCGTGTGCAAAAGCAACTAGTGCAGGAATATGGCCGTGAACCAACTCCTGATGAGATAGCAGATGAAATTCACCTTCCGGTGGAACGTGTACGTGCTGTTCTCAAGATGGCTCAGCAACCGATTTCGCTTCAAGCTCCTGTTGGTGATTCCGAGGATACCTCTTTTGGTGACTTTATTGAAGATAAGGCAGCAGAAAATCCGATGGAAGAAGCTGGTTTCGCGATGCTTAAGGAAAAAATTATCGACGTTCTCGATACCCTTACAGAGCGTGAAAGAGAGGTGTTAGAGCAGCGTTTTGGCCTGAAGGACGGCTATAGTAGGACGCTTGAGGAAGTAGGGCGTCAGTTCCAAGTGACACGTGAGCGTATTCGTCAGATTGAGGCTAAGGCTTTGCGTAAAATGCGTCACCCGACCCGTATCCGTAAGCTAGAAGGTTTCATTGAGTTGCCGAACATGTAATTCGGTAAGTTATAAGAAAAAATTTAAAGCCATTGTCTCTGGATAATGGCTTTTTTTATGACGAAACTGTTAATATTTGTTTGAGTCGTCTGTATATGGATATTTTTGTTTGGGTACTTGGAGTTATTTTCGCTGAAAGCAGGTAGGATGAAATATTTTTAAAAAGAAGTAAGCAAAGTGAATAGGATTCTATATCACAGTAGATAGTGCTTCGAAGGCTATAGCAGGAGCTTTTTGTTCGTCAGATGCCGCTAAGTCTATGGTGACTGATAGAAGCCAATCGTTGAGTTTTTCCGGGTCTATTAAAGTCAGTTCAGCATGCCACTGCTGGGAGTTTGATTCTTTGATGTTGAGGTGTTTTAAATTGCGAGCTTCTGGGTCGACACGGATATGTTGGTGCTCTTCATAATAGGCATCGAGTTGATCGTTCAGGGAGTTTTTGTCAATTTGCTGAGTGTTTGTAAAGAGGCTGACAAAGTGATCAATGTTGTCTTCTGAAAGAGCTTTCAGTTGGAGTAAGATGTATTGATGAATTTGTTTATGAAATGCTTTTTTTGTATGCGTTAAAGGGATATCTTTGATTACTTGTTGTTTTTTTTGTTGAGGTTCGTAATCAGGATTTTTGAGTTTTTCCCATTCGTCAATGAGGCTGGAGTCGACTGTGGTTAGCATATCTTTGAAGTAGATTTCACAGTCTTTTATGAAGTCGGTTTTGTGGGAGAGAGGAACGGTTTGGTTGAGTACTTTGTAGACATCAGAGAGGTGACGCACTAATACTGCTTCGCTACGTTCTAATTTATATTCTTTGATGTAGTCTTCGAAACTTTGGTAGTTCTCGTACATTTCTCTTGCAATGGACTTTGGGCGAATGCTTTCGGCTTCGATCCATGGATGTTGCGTGCGGAATTGATTGAAAGTATTATATATGAATTCAGAGCCTGGTTTTGGCCATTCGACTTTTTCTAGACGTTCCATGCGTTCTTCGTAACTTACTCCTTCGTCTTTGAGTGTGGATATGAGCTGACTTTTAGCCTTGTTGACTTGAGCTTTGAGAATTGCCTGCGGATGTTCGAGAATGGATTCCACTAGGCTAAGAACGTGAAGTACATGGTTGTCATCTTCGGCGTTTAATTGGGGGAGTGTTTCGATGAGGTAGAGCCCTAGAGCTTGGTTCATGGTAAAGTCTTCCTGTAGATCGACATTAAGTTTAACTTTGATATCTGTATTCCGTTCTGCCGGAGGGATGATGGTGAGAACCTTCCCTCTGACTAAGCCTACAAACATTGAGCGAGCTTGTTTACTGATATTTTTTTTAGCAATGGCTGTCTCATGACTAGCCTCGATGATACGTTTAATCTCGGCACAGCCATCTATATCTTTACGACCAATCACACTGAGAATGGTGTTGTGGCGGACACGCATTTTCGAAGTAAGTTTTTCAGGCTCCGAGGAAATCAATCTTTCAAAAGTTTCTTTGTTCCAACCTACATAGCCAAATTCTGGAGGTTTCTTTTTAACGATTTTTTTCTTTTTATCGCTGGCGGCAGCTTTTGCTTCGAGTTTAAGATTTTCAATGGCGTGTTCAGGTGCTTGGCAGACTACGTATCCTTTGGTGTCGAACCCCCTGCGTCCCGCTCTTCCAGCTATTTGTTTGAAATCTCTGACTGGTAAAATGCGTGTGGTTCCACCATCAAACTTGCAGAGTTGTGTAAAGAGAACGGTTCGGATGGGTACGTTGACACCGACTCCAAGTGTGTCGGTTCCACAAATGACTTTAAGTAAACCTTGTTGAGCCAGTTGTTCTACAAGAATACGGTATTTTGGAAGAAGGCCGGCGTGGTGGATGCCAATGCCGTTTTTTAGGAGCTTGTGTACTTCTTTGCCATAGGGAGACTTAAAGTCAGCTTCATATAGTTGTTCTGAGATATGGCGTTTTTCTTCTTTGGTGCAGATATTACCTGAAAGAAGATTTTGGGCGGATGTGGCAGCAGCCATTTGTCCGAAGTGGACAAGATAAACGGGTGCTTTATCTTGTTCCACTAGTTCTTGAATTTTCTCTTGTAAATGAGTTTCGCTATAGTCGTATTCCAGTGGCACTGGGCGTTGATCTGATTGAATTAAAGCGGTCTCTGTATTGGTAAGATTGGTTAGTTTATCGACAAAAAATTCAGTATCGCCCATGGTGGCAGACATGAGAAGGAAGCGGCAGTGGGGCAGAGTGAGAAGAGGTATCTGCCAAGCGTAGCCGCGGGCTGGGTCGGAGTAGTAGTGAAACTCGTCCATGATCACGTCGTTCACTTTTGCTTTTTCACCTTCTCGGAGTGCGAGGTTGGCGAGAATCTCTGCAGTGCAACAGATGATGGGTGCTGATGTGTTAACTGTGGCATCTCCTGTGATCATCCCCACATTTTCTGGTCCAAAGGTTTTACATAGTGAAAGGAATTTTTCGTTTGCGAGTGCTTTGATGGGTACGGTGTAGTAGGATGTTCTTCCTTGGCCTAAGCTTTTATAATGTAGAGCGGTGGCTACCATGGATTTCCCTGAACCTGTGGGAGTGTTGAGGATTACATTCTTATCCTCGTAGAGTTCGAGTATGGCTTCTTCCTGATGGTCGTAGAGCTCTACGCCAAGTGATTCGGCATACTCTAGAAAGTTGTGGAGAATAGATTCAGAATCTGAAGTTTTAGGTTTGGTGAGTGTTGGCATGAAAGAAGTCGTAGTGTGAAGATAAATAGTATGAGTGCAACCACCGAATGTGAAGGATCTTGCATCGGTATGAGGGGGCTTTATGATGCACG
>JAVCKV010021012.1:0-25200 GCA_032274145.1 Herpochondria borealis | reverse complement strand
CTCAAAGCGACACTCAGCCCGCACCGGATGCCGGGTAAGTTGAAGAGCAGTTTTAGCCACAGAGTCTGCTGAGTTCCGAGATGCAAACAGCCATATTAATAAATTTAAGTCCTCTTATTTATTTGATATTGTGTTTTGTTTGGATCTAGCAATTCAGCTTACTATACCATATATTAACAGAAACATAGAAAAGCAAACCAAGTTCTACTAGAAACACCAATTCGATAAGTATGTAAGAGGATCTCAAAAAGACGGATTAGTTAAAAGAGCCACTATATTCAAAGACTATAACCAACTATAGGAGGAAAAGGTTATATGTTTCTACTAGGACAGAAATGACTGCCTAATAAAGACAATTAAGTCTCCTTATGAAAACCTACAAACAGACTACTATGGACACTATTCTCATCAACTAGTAACCAATAGCCTTTGGCCACAACAAAAACAGGGATATCCATAAGACGCAGCCGGGTCAGATAGGCACTGACCCAGATATCACTGGTCAAACGGGTCATGCAGAAGTGGTTCAAGTTAACTTTGATGACACCATTATTAGTTACCAAGCCATTATCATCTACCCAGTCGGTCAATGCATCAACCATGTCTTTTGCCTCAAAACTACTGACGTTTTCAAGCGTCTGAGTAGCAACCTCTGGAGGTAATTCACCTGCTCTATAGAACTGGCCACCCATGATTTTTCCAAAGCCATAAATGTTGAGCAATAGAAATACATTCTTGTTTGTAAATAATGATTCATATCGCTTGAAAAAGAAATGTCTATAAACAATCTCTTGCGGCACAACTGATAAGAAGGTATACACAAAAAGAATCAGGATCCAGATATGAGGTTTGTTCTTTACTATGGAGAATAATAATTCAGAATCATAGTTGTACACAATGACCGCACCACCAATAAATATAGACAATCCAAATACTGTCATACGCTGGATGAATGATTTACTTGGAGATTCTAACGTGAAAATATTTTTATACAACTTAGACTTGACAACATGATAGATCAAGTAAACAAGACTTAAACCCGCGGCCATTAATTTTAAACTGATGTGTATTGGGAGCGCCAAAATGATGGGCACAAGAATATACAAAGTAATTAACTCTATTACCCCTCCTCTCTTGCTCCTTTCTGGTATATTGTTGTTTAATTCCAAAATTAATATTTGACACAAAATAATAACAAAATACGTCAATCATTGGCACAAAAGAATCAATTTACTTTCATTATTCTCTTCGTCATTGACTGAGCTCCTACTATTACTCTTGTAAAATAGATACCGTTTTGTAGAATCCCAACATCCAATACATCGACATCCCCCACACTCAAAACAATCCTTCCTGACTGATCCAATATATCAATTCTATCAATTGCTACATCACTCGTAAAATGTAAGTAGTTTGATGTTAATCTCGGCCAAATTTCCACATTGCTTAGATCGTTCTTCTTTATAGAATTGCTACAGTTAAGAGCCTCATATTGACTCCAAAGATCGTTTAGATAATCTAATGGCACGAGCGATACATCTGGATTATCTCCCATACGTATAATGACTAAGTCTTCTGAAGGAACTACCATACATATTTGTCCATTTTTTCCAATAGCAGCATACATATCATTGGGTGCATCAGGAACGATACTTCCGTCAAATGTCAATGTTGTACCTGGCAATCGGTAGCTCTCTTTTCCATTGAGCCACCAGAGATATCCATATGATTCATTAATTGTTTGTGAAGGGTTGATCATAGCCTGAAAATAAGCCTCATCTTCAAAGATTTGCGCTCCATCCCATTCCCCATTCGCCATCATATAAAGTCCAAATCTTGCCATCCCTCTTCCTGTGCTAAAGAATAGCTTATTAGCACCTGAATCAGACCATAAACCAATAAAACCTAACTTACTCGCAAGTCTTTCATTCGTATAAGAAGTATATGTCTGACCAGAGGCATTGGAGATCACCTCCGATAACAATGTATATGGAGCGTTGTGATAATACCATTCTTCATCAGGATCATTTAGATATTGCAAGCAAGATGGATCAGTACAATTTTGATTAGATACAAAATAATCTAGACCAGTCGTCATTGTTAATTGATGCCTTACCGTAATATTAGCTTCTTGATTTTCACTACAGACTGTCCATTCTTCACCAAGGTAGTCACTTGTCGGATTATTAATATCAATTAGCCCTTCTGACTGAGCAATTCCTATAAGGTTTGCCGTCATAGTTTTACCAGCTGATGCCCAGTACCAAGGAGTAGTAACTTTGTGATCATTATAATATGATTCAAAAGCAATCTTGCCGTTTTTAAGAATTATAAATGCTTTAGTGTTACTCTCTATATGAAATACATTCATATTCTCTATACCGGAGTCACACCATCCTAGATTTGACGGATCCACTGTTTCCCATGTTTCACTGAAGTTAGGTGGAAAGTAAGTATCCTGTGCAACTAAGCAAATCTGGACTACAAAAAGAATTAGGGTCGACAATATTAGTTTCATAAACGACATTTATGATATGACAGTTGTAACGAAACATACCCTACCAGAGAGTATATGAAATTTGATTTAGTGTCTAAATCAGTATTTATTAGGACTAAATTAATTTCCTAGCTTTACAATTCAAATATCATTATGAAATACTTTATAGGATTTATACTTTTCATTTCATTATTTCACTTTTCCTGTAAATCACAACCTGAAAAAATAAGCACTGCAGAAATGAAATCAACTGAAGTACAAAACAAAAGGCCTGGATTCATACACACAGTATATTTCTGGCTCAAAAAAGACAACCCATCGCTACTCAAGGAATTCAAAGAAAAAGGGTTACCAAAATTAGCGACTGTCTCTTCTATCCAAAATGTTTACTGGGGCCCTCCGGCCGGAACGCCAAGAGATGTAGTAGATAATTCATACGATATATCGTGGATTGTTACATTCGACAATGCTGCAGAACAAGATAAGTATCAAGTTGATCCTATTCATTTGGAATTTATAGATCTATATAAATCTTTGTTTGAACGTGTTCAGGTGTATGACACTGTAGTGGAAAATGCCAAGTAAGAAAAAAATAACTGCGGTTTAGATTGATTGTTGAAATAGTAGTTAAATTATGCCTTGTAGTAGCCTTTCAAACTTCTCAGTTTCATATTAAGAACACCCCAAATAGCTTCGGTGATGATTGATCCGTCCATCTTAGAAGTTCCTTTGATTCGATCAGCGAAAATAATCGGTACTTCTTGGATTTTGAATCCGTTTTGGTATGCAGCGTATTTCATCTCGATCTGAAATGCATATCCAACTGAGTTTATTTTTTCTAGATTGATGGTTTCAAGTACTTTGCGTCTATAACACTTGAATCCTGCAGTGGGATCCATAACAGGCATGAATGTGATCATCCTAACATACAATGAAGCTCCTCTTGATAAAAACAATCTGTAGTTGGACCAGTTTTTTACGCCGCCTCCTTTTGTATATCGACTACCTATGGCTACATCCGCTCCAGCTTTGCAGGCTGCATATAAATGGTTGAGATCTTTTGGTGGATGACTAAAGTCCGCATCCATTTCAAAAATAAAATCATAGCCTTGATCTAAACAATATCGAAACCCCGCTAAATATGCCGTACCAAGACCTAATTTCCCTTTCCTTTCTAGAATGTGAATTCTTGAATTGGTTGTCATCATATCTTTAACTTTAGCACCTGTTCCATCAGGTGATCCATCGTCAACGATAAGTACATCGAACTCTTCGTTCTGTGACATAACTGCCATGATAATGTCCTCGACATTTTCAATTTCGTTATAGGTAGGAATTATTACTATTGCTCTGCTCAAACTAATTTTATAAAGGTTCGATGGTAAAAGTAATCTTTATTGATTACATATTAAGGTTTTTAATATATAAATCCTTGAATCACTATTTTTTTGTTTAGGTTAATGGCTTATATGCCACCGCTTTGATCTCTATCAATAAATGAGGATGAGGCAACTGATGTACAGCAACTGTAGTCCTAGTAGGTCCATCATAGTCAAAATACGTCCCGTAAGTCTCATTATATCCACCGAAATCATTCATATTTACAAGAAACGTGGTTACGTCTACTACATCTTTGATAGATGATCCAGCTTCTTTTAGTATGCTATCAATATTGTCCAATACCGCCGCCGTTTGTTCTCTAATATTCAGATCTGTAGTACCCATTTCATCGACATTGACCCCTGCAAAAGTATTGTCTTTTCGCCTAGAACTTGCTCCAGATACATAGATAAAATCTCCTACTCTCTTATAATGTGGATACTTACCTCTTGGCTTTGCTTTCCCTTCTATTACTTTCGATTCGTTACTCATTTCACTTAGTTTTGGTTGTGTTAGTTTGTTTCATTCTAAAACAAAAGACAGACGGGTGCAGGTGCAGTTATTTGACTAACATATGTCAATACTCCCGTTTTCGAATCTCTCTTAAAACAAACAATATTATCACTTTTTTGATTAGCAACAATAAGGAATTTATCATTCATTGCCAGTTGAAAATTTCTTGGACTATCACCTTTTGTTGATTCAGTACCTATCATTGTTAGACTTCCGTCTGTATCGTTAACACTAAAAATAGCGATACTATTGTGTCCTCTATTAGAAGCATACAAGAAACGACCATCTTTCGACAAATGAATATCGGCTCCTTTACTAAAATTAGTAAATCCATCGGGCAACATAGAAAACGTATCTCCTAATATATACCTACCATCAACTTGCATATGGACAACGCCTATCGTATTGTCGAGTTCATTCAGTACAAAAAGGTACTTACCATTTGGATGAAATTCAATATGCCGAGGTCCGGCTTCAGGTTTCATAATTAATTTCTGTTGATTTACTTCTACAAATTTATTGTTCTCGATTTCAGAAAACCAAAGCTCATTGGTCCCTAGATCTACAGAAACCACACCTTTCCCATCTGGTCGAAACCATGACGAATGTGCATGTGGAGATTTTTGTCTTTCGTGAGTTCCTCTTCCTTCATGTTGTTGTACATCGAGAAGGTCAGACAAGGTTCCGTTTTTACTTATATTTAATAGCCCAACATTGCCACCAGTATAATTTGCTACTATTACTTGTCCGAAACTATTTGTCGATATGTGGCATGGGTGTGCTCCTCCTGATGAGCTAGAACTCAACTTCTTTAGTTTTTCTCCTTCCACCTTATAAGATTCTACTTTGCCATTTCCTTCATTAGAATCTGTTTCATTTACTGAAACTATATATTTTTCGTCACTTGTCTTTGCTAAGAAAGAAGGATTATCTGAGATTGCTGCCAATCCAATTTTAGACAATGTTCCTGCCTCATCTATTGCATAATTATATATACCCTGACTTCCCCCCTCTTGTACTGAGGTTACATTTGTGTATGTTCCTACATAAAAAGAAGCCTTTTCTAATTGAGGCGTATTTTTTTGATTCTTAGATTTATTATCCATAGAGTTACATGACATAATTGAAACCAAAATCAAAGCAAATCCTATTTCTTTCATCTATAATTATTTGATCACAAGATATGGCAAATTATAGATATCTACCACATAAAAAAGCCACTTCAAAGTTAATTGAAGCGGCTTATGCTTTATTGTGAATTGGTCAGCAACCAAACTCACTATTACGTAGGTAGGTAGTATTATTTCATTACGCTTATTTTCTTAGTCGTGTACTTATCTCCTACATTGATTTTTATCACATAATTTCCAGCACTAAGTGTATTAGTCTCTACCATTACACTGAATAATCCATTTTGATTTTCATATGTTTTATTCATTACCGCTTTACCAGTCATGTCTACCACTTGTAATATAACATCAGATCTTTCACTTAGGTTAATTCTTACGTTAGTGAAATCAGACGTCGGATTTGGAAAAACATTAATGGCATTGTTCAATTCTGTATCATATGTCGCTGTTGTTCCTTCTACAAAACCATTTTCAATGTCTTCCATTACAGTATCGCCTTCACCAGTGTTGATCGTTCCATCTGGGTTGATTAACATAGAAACAATATGCATTTTCTCAATATTAAAATCCTCAGGAACTGTGTAGAAGAAATTGAATACTTTCTCTTCACCAATTGCCAAATCATCTGAAAAACTATTTTCTAATCCTGTAAAAGGAGCTAAAATAGCTCTTGCTACGTGATCATATACCATATCCGCAGCCGGTACTGGATCCGGAAGCGTATTCCAGTTTACCCCATTGATATCTATCAAATCAGTGCCTCCTGAATAATAATTTGCTTGAGCCCATGTAGCATCAGTTCCAGCTAATCCGTCTTCCGTGAGTACAATATTTACTTTGTGATTAGTTGTTATCGCTTCTAGAGCTGTAACGCCCATTGATATTTTCAATTCTCTTGTATCAGCATCCCATTCCGCTCCTTGCACAATCATAGCTGCTGAAGACTGAAGAACTGCTTCTATAAAAGGAGCTTCTGTTTGTCCTGGATCTAAAAAGTCTCCTCTATTTACAAGTGCATTTGGATATCCCGGAGCACCTAGATCATTATCATAATCATCATTAGTCATCGGATCACCATTATGTACAGCAACGCCAATATATCTGTCAGGGTATCTGGCTGAGAACCTGTCTAATGCTACAGTACCTCTTGGGCACCATCCACACCAAGTACCAGTCGCTTCTTCTACGATTATTCTTTTATGATCAGCTGGTACTAAACCGAAAAATGAGATTGCAGATCTATCATTGCATAAATCTTCATCTTCAAACGCACCTCCGTTGATACTAACAATATTAACCGAAACCTCAGAATCACCTGCAGGTATTGCATATGCTTCAGAAATATCAAACATCATCGATTCTCCTTGAGCTAGTGTTAATCCTGTCATTTCTATTGGAGTAACAATTCCACCAAGTGAAGCTTCTAACATGAATGACTCAATTACTGTCTGTCCCCCATTTTTCAATTCTCCTGTAATAGGTGATTCTTTTCCTGCAAGTGCACTAGCCTCTGGTGTTCTCACTACAATGATTGCATCATTAACAATCTCTGGCGCTTCACTAGAGTACTCATATCCAAAATCATCAATAAAGAATGAATTACCCGCTACTGGATAAATATCCATAGATGCAATAGAATTATCAGGATTCTCAAAAGACCCTACACATGTTCCATTTACTTCCAATTGCCATTTATTTGCATCGAAATTGATAACCATTTTCCAATCAAACCATTCTCCAATTGGATAGTCGAATGTTAAGATATCACCGTTTCCAGAACCTGTAATTCTTCCTTTCCCATCAGCTTCGAAAAATGCATTCATCGCCCATGTTGTACCAATCGTCATTTCAGCTTGATAGTTGAAGTATGCACTTGTTTCGACTAACAATTGCATATTAGTCTGAAGTACTCCTGAAGTTAATTTACTTCCAGTGAAGTATTTAACAACATCCTGTGGTCCGCCGCTGCCAACAGCAACAAATTTGATTGAATTAGATCCACTAAAAGCTTTTTCATCAGATATTTGAACATCCTCTGAAGTTCCAGTCGTACCTCCCCAAGTAGTCCATTCTGAATTACTTGCAGCTAGATAGTCTCCCGCAGTATATGAATCAAAGTCATCCGCAAATGATTGTCCTATTGCTAATGACGTCATAAACAGCATTGACAACCCTAAAAGTAAAGTTCTTTTCATAGTGTTAAGTTTTGATTTTGATTATTGACTCCCCAAAATTTAAGAAGTCCTGCAAAGTACATTATTCAATTATTTTATTTTACAATTTTCACAAAAACAAATTATTATCTCTCTAATACCTTTCAATACCAATATCATGACTACATAAGCATAGTATTTATGCAAATATATTTGGTAATACAAACTAATGAATTATATAGTAATACTATTCATATGAATAGTAAGATGTCATAGCTAAAAACAACCAAATCACTCAACTAAAAAGCCAAATAACTCGATCAAATGAACTCTTTATAGTTAGATATCAGTTATTAGCTGAAGAATGTCTCTTTATTGATGATAATCTCCGTAATATTGGGGCAGCTTAGAAATTATACAACACATAGGAACACTATAAAAATGGCAGAGTTAGGCAAATACAATTTTTTGAAAATCAACAGATTCACAGATTTCGGTGCATATGTAGATGGTGAGGAATTAGGAGAAATGTTAGTTCCTATGAAATACGTTCCTGAAGATAGTGAAGAAGGAGATGAGATTGATGTGTTTGTCCATTTAGATGGAGAAGAGAGATACGTTGCGACGACCGAAGATGTATTAGCTGAAGTAGGTGAATGCGCTTTCATGGAGATCGTGGCAATAAGTGACCATGGTGCATTTGCAGATTGGGGATTGGTGAAAAATCTATTTATTCCATTTAGAGAACAAAAAACACCTCTTAGAGAAGGCAGATCATACATCGTACATGTATACATCGATGACTTATCAAACCGAATTGCGGGCTCAACCAAGATAGAGGATTATATCGGTCATGATTCTAGTAGCTTCCGAGAAAAAGAGAAAGTAAAAGCACTTGTATACAGAAGAACACCAAGTGGATATCTGTGTATCCTAGCAAATAGATGTCTAGGGATGCTCTATGAAAACGAAGTATATAAAGATCTCCGAATTGGAGATAGGATATCACCCTTCATCAAAAAAATCAGAGATGATCATAAAGTCGATCTGACATTACAAGAAGAAGGATATGGTGGAATAACTGACTTTTCAGACGACTTACTCGATTACCTAGACGAACATAAAACTGTTCCGCTACATGATAAATCAGACCCAAAAGATATCTACCGCACTTTTGGTGTGAGTAAAAAAGTATTTAAAAAAGCAGTTGGTAAGCTTTATAAAGAGAAAATGATTTTACTTGGTGACGGCGAGATTTCTATTATTGAAAGATCAGAAGATGAAATAGACTAATATCATAATTAGTATTTAGCATTTTTTTAATTCAATCAACAAAAGAAACTCCAATATTCCTTAGTCGGCATATCCGCTCTTAGTTTCATATGCTTTCCTGTTATCGGATGTTCGAAACTCAACCACTGACAGTGAAGACAGATAGATTTATTCTGATTAGGTCTAGAGTATCCATATTTCAAATCTCCCACTATCGGCGTACCATTGAAAGCAAGATGAATACGAATCTGGTGAGGTCTTCCAGTAATAGGATTTACTTCTAGAAAATAATAACCATTCAATCCAGCCAATAACTTATATTCCGTTGTAGACAGCTTACCTCCTTTTTTAGAAGATGTGTGGACATGCGCTTTATTTTTCTTAGCATCTTTTGACAGATAATTTTCGATTTTACCATTAAGAGGTTCAGGTTTTTTATTGATTATTGCGAGATAAGATTTTGATACTTTTCTTTCTTGAAAAAGCTTATTCATCCGAGCTAATCCTTTACTAGTCCTTGCAAACAATACTACCCCACTCACTGGTCTATCAATCCTATGAATCACCCCAAGAAAAACATCCCCTGGCTTATTATATGCCTTTTTGATATACTCTTTGATCGCATCTACCAGTGTTTCATCACCCGTTTCGTCACCATGTACGAGCACGCCTGCAGGTTTATTCACCGCAATGAAGTGATTGTCTTCATATATAATCTCAATCTCCGTTACCTTTCTTTTTCTCTTGTATGCCATCTGTTTGTTTCTTACGTACCCACCTATCAGCAATAAAAATGATAATAAAGTTTCATCTGACTAAAAAATGAGATATTTGTGGTGCAAAAATAGGGAATTAAACAACTTCTGAGACAAACCGTTTTTATATTATGAAATTCCGATAAATAACTTTTGAAGACCACTAGAAATAATTAAGTGCGTTAGTTGTTTTTTATTCCAATTCAAAACAGAATTGGAATTTGTGCTCTTAAGTTTTTATTTTCAGCTTCTGGCCTTAAGCTTTAAAAGCTCCTGAAGATCATAAAATCGTTGCTTTAAAAACATTTTGGAGATATTGATCGGCTTTTGTAGGATTTATTGACTGGCTTTTGTAGTATTTATTGACTGGCTTTTGTAGTATTTCAAAGAAATGCGGGAAAACAGTCAATAAGAAATGCGGGAAAACAGTCAAAAAGAAATGCGGGAAAACAATCAAATGCCGGAAACCGATCAAATGTAAAAAAACGCGAGTAAACGTAAATCGTTGCTTTTTTGTCAAATAAAATTTTAACCATATGAAATTGACCTTCGCATACTCACCTTGTCCTAACGACACATTTATGTTTGAGCCTATCGTATCAGGTAGAATAGACACTGAAGGCTTACGTTTTGAGATACATCTAGCTGACGTAGAAGAACTCAATAAATCTGCATTTGATAATGTCTATGACATAACCAAATTGAGCTTCAATGCATATACCAAGTTGACTCCACAATACCAGTTGCTAAACTCAGGCTCTGCACTCGGAAGAAAGTGTGGCCCTTTGCTTATTTCAAAAAAAAGAATGTCAGTAAATGACGTAAAAAATGGAAATATCGCAATCCCAGGAAAAAACACAACTGCCAATTTTCTGCTTTCATTTGCTTATCCTGGCCTCCAGAACAAATCAGAAATGATTTTCTCGGAAGTCGAATCTTCTGTGCTCTCTGATAACACTGACGCAGGAGTAATTATCCATGAAAACAGATTTACATTCCAAGAAAAAGGACTTGTGCAAATTAAAGATCTTGGAGAGTACTGGGAAGAGAAGACAGGCTACCCTATTCCGCTCGGTGGTATTGTAACACGCAGAAAATTCACCAAAGAGCTAAAACAAAAAATAGATCGAGTTATAGCTAGAAGTGTTGCCTATGCAATGTCGAATCCAGAATCAGGAAACCAATATATAAGATCTCACGCGCAAGAGATGAATATAGAAGTCATGAAGTCTCACATCAATCTCTATGTAAATAACTTCTCAGCAAATATTGGAACTGAAGGTCGTGGAGCAATTTATCATTTGTTTGATAATCATCCACAAGTGGAAAAAGATGATTATGAAAAACCATTGTTTGTGCCCGAAGGAAATAAAGAATCAGCGAATGATTTCCTGACCGAAAATTATTGGACATCTCGTTATGATAACAATATGTCTGGCTGGGATGTAGGTAAGATTACACCACCAATTAAAAACTATGTAGACTTACTGGAAAATAAAACCATTGCAATATTAATCCCAGGAGCAGGCAATGCTCATGAAGCGGAGTATCTTCATAATCAAGGATTCACAAACGTAACAGTCTGTGATTTATCAGAAAACCCGCTTAAAAACTTAAAATTAAGATGCCCATCTTTTCCAGATCAAAATTTGATAGAGGGAGACTTTTTCGACCTTGACAAAAAGTATGATCTGATAATAGAGCAGACTTTCTTCTGTGCCATTGACCCCGATCTAAGGGAAAAATATGCGAAGCACATGAAATCTCTCCTTAAACCAAAAGGCCAATTGGTCGGACTTATGTTTGATATCATCTTCCCATTTAACGGACCTCCGTTTGGAGGAATGGCCGAACAATATCGAAAGCTCTTTTCGAAACATTTCAATCGGGTAAGCATCGAAAAGTGTACGACCTCCATAGCTCCTCGATTAGGAAATGAAGTATTTGTCAAAATTGGGTCAAGTAAGTAAACTTAACACAGAATTCGATTCTATGATAGTTTCTTATTCATTACCTTTGTTCCAAGAAACTTTTAGACAACTCCTACTGTTGTCTACCATAGAAAAAATAAATACACCATGGCAATTATTATTACTGACGAATGTATCAATTGTGGCGCTTGCGAACCAGAATGTCCTAACAATGCTATCTATGAAGGTGGAGTAGAATGGAATATGTCTGAAGGCACTACACTTACTGGAAAATACACGTTAGAGACCAACGAAGAAGTAGGTGTAAATGATCCACAACTTCCCGTGATGGAAGATTACTATTTTATCGTTGCAGATAAATGTACAGAGTGTGTTGGCTTCCATGAAGAACCTCAATGTGCTGCCGTGTGTCCAGTTGACTGTTGTGTTCCTGATCCAGACAGAGAAGAAACGCAAGAAGTACTACAAGAAAGACAAGCTACATTGCACGCTTAACCTTAAAAACTGTATTCGATTCTTAATTCTGTATTTTTTCTATATATAGATTTTCCTAAGTATGATTGAGATTCCCCAGATGGAGAATTGAGATCATTGAGGCTAGGCCATCCCGTAGTATTATCTATTTTCATTAAATTTGTAAGACCATAGCTATAATTAGCGGATAAAGTCATTCTTGGAGTTATCTTATATCCAATACCTAGTCTAGTTGACAATTCATACTTTCTAAAATCACCATTATCGTAAAGAGCCGTTTTCGAAATATTGAATCTGTCAAGTTCTTGTTGAAATGAGCCATCACTTGACGTATAATTCACTTCTTCGTTTTCTATTTTCAGTAACTTCGAATAAGTAAGTCCAAGAGAGACAATCAATTTCTTTGATATACTTCTGTTAATTCCGGCAGTAATAAACACGCTATTGATATTGTTAGGCAGTGAAATAGTGCTGATATTATTATTAGCTACCGCTTCTTCAATAATAGCATTGTTTAGATCACTAAGTTCAAAACTATTGGTATTCAGGTTTGGTACAAATTCCACAATTATTGGATCCGCAACAAAACGCTCCCTTTTATAATTCATATTTGAATATCCTGCTTCCACAAAGAAGTTAAAACCTTGATTCCCAAATTCCTTGCCTGTTCCCAATCTGTATCCCGATCCATTTGGACTGATACCAAGCTGCCCACCCGCGAATAGGTAAAAGCTTTTAACACTTTCAACTTCAATCGGCTTGTTAATAGTAATTTGCTCCCCAAAAATAGGCATCGTTATCTCAGCACTATTTGTTTTAAAAGATCTAAGCGTATTATTTACTATCGGTAAATCCGAATATTTCAGGTAGTTTCTAGCGTTTCTATTTTCAAGTTTCGTCGCCTTTTTTTGAATCAAGATCGATTTATTTCTATCAACTTCCTCTTGCCTCTTTGATTTAGCAATGAGATTAGACAATTTTATAGGCGGAGTAAGTATTGTCGTTTTTGATTTCCCCCTTGTGCTTAAAGTCTTAGTTTTATTTCTATTGAGTGTATTTGTAGAAGTTGCAGTCGCGATTTCATTTGACTTTTTACTTGTCAAATTTAGCTTCTCTGTCGAACGAGAAACTCCAGAAGCCACCTTAGTGGTTGGTTTTGCGTCTAAATTGCTTACTCTATATGATGATTCATTTACTTCATTGATATTTTCTGTAGAGAATTCCTCAGAATTAATAATATGCATTGATACTTTATCAATTTGATCATTGATATCAATTTCTTGAGCAATTAAAACATCCCTTTTAAATTCAGGAAGTGTTTCTTTCTCGTGCATAAAGAAGGCTGAAGCTAATCCTAACACTACAATAAAAAACCATAAAACTAGCCGCTTCTTCCGTTTCTTTTGTGGCAGTTCACGATCTAGAACATCAGCCATTTGACCCCATCCTCTATCTTCCAATGATATTCTCTTTTTATCTGACATTGCTATTATATATCTTTCTTTCACTTAATAATTGTTGAAGCTTTTTTCTTGCTTCGAAGAGATGCCACTTCGATGTCCCTTCACTAATTTGCATTTCCACTCCTATATCTTTATGTGTGTATCCTTCTATTGCATACATATTGAATACTTGTTTGGTCTTATTCGGCAGAAGGTTTACTAATTCGATGATATCTTGAAAATAGAGTGATTCTTCTGGTAGAGCCGCAATCGGAGTATCTTCTTTTTCGAAAATCATGAACTTTAAATACTTGTTTTCCTTTCTAAAATAATCTGACAAACTAGTAAATACTAAACGGCGCACCCACCCTTCAAACGAGCCTTCGAACTTATACTGATCTATTTTTTTAAATACTTTGAGAAATCCATCATTGATAATAGATATCTGCTGATCTTCATCTTGAGTATATCGTCTACACATACTAAGCATCTTATCGAAGAATAGTCGATATAATTCCTCTTGACACTTACGGTCATTGGCCTTACAACCATCGATTAGTTTACGATATTTAGTCTCAGTAGCCAATTACTTTATGTATAAGATTGAACTGTCAGAGTTCCTGAATCTGATAATAATATCATCTTTTATAAGATCACGTATAGGAGATATGTCAAATTGTCTCTTTACTACTAAGTAGGCTTCACAATCTTGAGGATTCTCATCTTGAAAATCAAAAGTTATCTGAACAGGTAATGATTCAGCTATACCGCCATCTGAAATCATATTAAATGAGTGATCAGCATCACACCCACTAATACCTAGCATGACTGTAAGACAATCATCTTCTATTGACAACTCAGATGCAACAGCCTGGTTTGGCTCTAAGTCTTGGAAAATACTATTGGAAATAATTACTGCTTCACACTTAGATGTTGATGTACCATCATCACCATTCGAATCTTTCTTATCACAAGAAAAGGCAAGGAGTATAAAACAAAATAGAAAAGGAAATACTCTCATTCTTTATTAGGTTTACTTTTATTACTGAATTTACAAAAAATCGTAACTTCTACATAATAAGACGCAGCCTAATAAAGAATGGTTGGGGAGTAACTAAAAGAAAATTGAATTTCAATTCTCATATGCTTACATAATATGCAAGCAAGGTTTGAAATTTAAGCAATATCAGATTAAACTAATAAATCTTAAACCCCTAACCATCCGTCATATTCGTCCTCTACTTGAGGAGTAATGACGATCTCCTTAGATCCGCTAAAAACAGATTTGAAGAAGTTCTTCACGTTGTTAATAATAATGTTCATGTGTGGGTATTTATATAATGAATTATAATGCTATATATATTGTACGTACGAGACATCAAAAAGGATGCTTCATAAGTACGATTATTTTCAAAAAAATGGGGATCTGTAAAATTCTGGTCATTCTAATCACCGGACATACTGCAAATATGTAACATATTACAGAAATATCTAATATATAAAACGAACTATTTTAAAAATACTTTGGTTGGGGACTTATGCAATTGGATTTTAGACAGAACGAATTCTACTAAGTCACATTAAAACGAAAAAAAAATAAAATTTATATATATTTTGTAAGATTTCTATCTCTTAGAATACTCTTCAGCTCTTTGAGTGCTTTATATTCTTCTGGCATCACTTTCTTAAAAGCTTCTTTTACTGCAAAAAAACCACCTTTCTCCATTTCGGGTGAGACTTCTTTGAGTTTTGATTTTACTAATTTCACATCATGACGAAGCATTCCTCTGATAGATGGGATATCATGCCACTCCCCTTCTACAGCTAATGTCTTAATAACTTTGCCATCTTGATCAGTAACGGGTTCTAGTTGAATCGATTCTAGATTTGAGATATTTGGACCAGATTGAAATTCACTATTTGGTAGCTTCCAGATATCCGGATCGTTTTCTAAATCAGAATTGACCAAGAAAATTTCTAACCCCTTTTCATGAAATCTATATATAATGACTCTCGCTGTATCTAATACACTCATATTCTATTATTCTTGGTCAAATGTAACAACTACTTCTTTAAATGCCAAATAACTATTTTTTGTTTTACAATCTGTGTTGATTTATTGGTTAGTTAAAATTCTGTATGTTTCAAGATCGTCGTAGCCTAAGCTTGATTATAGAAAGCCTACTATTCCTTATTAACTACCTTAATGACATTTGTAATATATCAACGAAATCTCTGAAGATATATTTGGCTTTATTATCAAAAATATTCCACGCATAAATAACTCCTACAATCTCTTTTTCCGGAATAATTACCAATATTTGGTTCCCATATCCTAGTCCAACCGCTAATGAAGGTTCATCTGCAGTTAGCCACCATTGATAACCATAACCTTCTTTTCCTCCATCTTGGTAGATATCAATAACATGCTTTTCGAAAGCATCATTCACCCAACCTTCAGGTAAAAGTCTTTCTTTATTCCAAATTCCATCTTTAAGGTGTAGTAAGCCAATTTTTGATAAATCTGCTGCACTTAAATATAGACCTCCCTCCGTGTCTGGTAATCCAGAAGGAGTTTGCTTCCAATAATATTCTTCTATATTTAGTTTATCGAACAATGCTTGTTTACCATATTTGTCAATTGTTTCGTTTGTTGCACTCTTGACAACTTGAGATAATAACTGGCTCGCACCACTATTATAATTCCATAAAGTCCCTGGCTTTTCCGCAATTGATTGCTGCAATGTATAATTAACCCAATCATTAGACAATTCCATTTCGCTCACATTCGTCTCTTCCTCTAAACTCATTCCTAATTCCTTCCAATCTAATCCTAGCTGCATCGTAAGAATATCCTTTAGTGTCGTTAATTCAAGGTGCGTTTTAATTGAGTCTGAAACTGAATAGCTTTGAAAAAATGAATAAACGGTGCTATCAACTCCAACTAAGTCATCATTGTGTATTGCCGCTCCAACGATTGTACTGGCCACCGATTTTGTTATTGATTGAAGTGTATGCAAATTAGAATTCAAGTAGAATGGGTGATATTTTGGATGGTAGTAATTATATAGATTTATCTCACTTGAATCCTTACACATATTGCTTCCACACCCCATTTTACCACCTACATCTTTGCTGATATTCTCATAATTAAGCGGATACTTTTTTTGAAACAGAATAGTATCATTCTTAGAAATAAACACTTCATCAATATATCCATATGTGCCATTTATAATTTCATTATTTAATGAATCTATATTGGTTTTAAATTGACTGTCTGTATGTACATATTTTTTCCAATGGAAATTGAAGTCTTCACTTGATGACCCGTTCTTTTCTTGACATGACAAAAGTGAAAATAATACGAGCAGTACTGTTAGTATTTTATATTTCAATTTATAATGTTTTTACTTTGGATCGGACCAAACTTCTCTTTTAGAAACGGAAAGATTCCTATTACACCCTATTATTACCGGTCTTTATTAATTATGTATACACATTCAATTCTCCGTTCCTTTGGTAATTCCACATCACTCTTTAGCATTAACTTTTCGAAGAAAAGCATAAATAAATAAAAGATAGGTGTCACGCTAGTTACGTAATCTGTGTACTAAGAAATAACAAACGATTTGCATTGTCTTTCTATCATAAACAAATGCTTTTGTAACAAAACGAAGCTTTGAGTTCAAAATTAAAAAAATATGAAACGTAAACTTACAATAACAGCGCTATTCTTTCTGTGTATACAATTAATGCACGTAGAAGCACAATGGAGCTTAGTGCATGCTAGCATATCAAATGCAGGAGTGGCATTTGATGAAAATGATAATATGTATATAATCGGCCAAGGAGATGGCCTCTTTCTAATAGAAAATGGCACTAGTATTTCATTATCAGATGCCCCTGTAAATTCCGATTTGACAAGTTTCCAAATAAACGGCGACGATATATGGGTTGGTGGATATGGAGGCGGAGGAAAATATAATAATGGCACATGGGAAAACTTCCAAGCAGGTACAGATATAGAAGGATCTGCTATATATGCAACGAGTAGTAAAGGAAACTCTACATGGTTAGCTATGGAAGTTTCAGGAGCGAATCATTATGATGGCTCATCATGGAAGCATTACAATGCCGCTGATGGGATATCAGGTTTCTTTCATACATGCATAGATCAAACTAGCACTGGTACTGTTTACTTAGGTTCTGTTGATTTCGGAACTGATGGTAATACTTCCTACATCAATCAATTTGACGGTTCTACTTGGACTTCTATTCTTGTACCAGAACTAACAGAAGTTATGAGCGTCTTTGTCGATAGTCAGAATGATTTATGGGTTGGTGGTGATGGTTTGTTGAAATTCGACGGCCTTAATTGGACAAATTATAACCTTACATTACCCGAATTCAGAAAGATAACTGCATTCAACGAATCTCCAAACGGTGAAATATACTTTGCATCTCAAGGTAGTGTTACAGGAGTTATAAAAGGAGACACCGCAGCACTTTTGGATATGCCAGAAAACTTTGCATACTCCGGTCGACCGAATGGAATCGCATTCAATAATGAAGGAGAAGTTCACTTCTGTATGGGACGCAAAAATTTCAACCTGCCTGGGCCAGAATATGGAATATATACGTATAATGAAATAACATCTACCGAGAACATAATCACACAACATATTGACATCTCCCCTAACCCAGCCAGCAATGAATTGACTTTATCATTTGATGATGCTATCGCTTCAGATATTAAATTAAGTCTCGTGAATGCAAATGGTCAGGAAGTACTTTCCAAAGAGATAAAAGCCGGTACTCAAAAAGAATTACTTTCATTGCCTCAGCTAACCAATGGTTTGTTTTTTTTACAATTATCAAGCGAAAAAGAAACTACAGTTAAGCAAATTATAGTACAACAATAATATTCTATTCCTGTGTTTCTGTTTATTGCGATCCATGGAAACACAGGGATATGTTTTAATAAAAACCATACTTTCTGTCACATATTTTCTTTTTATGTGTAATTACTGATAGAAGCTCTACAAATCTATTAGTAATGATAAAATAATAAAGCTACATCCTTATTCTTATGAATTGTTCCTAAATCAATGAAGGAAATGAGAAAATATAAAATGCCTTTCAATTACATAATCTTAATTGTCATAAGTCTGCTCTTCTTGAGTGCCTGTAATAGAGAAAATGATAATATGGATGAAATTGAAATCTTTCCAGATGATGTTATTCCTGAGATTGTTGAAATCGACCTATCAGTAACCTGTGACGAACCCTTCTTGAGCTTAGAGAGCTCTTTCTTAAGTTATGAAATGCAGGCTATTGCAGAGATCTTTATTGGAGAAGATTGTTCGGGAGGATTTTCGGGTGTTGAATATAAGTATCTGATTTATCAAAGTGATTTTGACTTTGATGGTATTACAAATAAATTTTCTTGGATCCCTGATGGCATCCCCGCAATCAATTTCGCAAGTAATACTCCGATCGAAGCTGGAGATGAAGTTGAGCCTTTTATCAATCAATCTATTTTTAGACTTGACTTTGATAATCCAGGATATATGTATGACGAAATAGTAATCGAGATAGAAGCTGCAGGAGACGAAGTAGGTGAATCAATAAAGGGGACCATCACCGGACTACTTCTAAATCCTGATAATGAATTTGAAAATGTGACCGGTAGCTTTTGTGTCGAGATAGTAGCGGTGTGTCAATAGTTTAAGAGTAAAGTCTTTTGGAAAAAATATAATGAAAATCAATATTGATTTAATAAACAGATGTCTGTCGAAAGACCGAGCAGCGCAGAAGCAACTTTACCTTAAGTTGCTTCCATATCTGCGCGCGGTAGCTATTCGATATCTGCGACATAAGGATTTGATTAAAGATGTGATACAGGATTCGTTTTTACTTATTTTCAAAAACATGTATCAATTTGACATAGAAAAAGGAGAATTTATAAAATGGGCAGTTAAAATTACAATTAATACCTCGTTGAATTATAACGAGAGGGTGAAATTTGATAGTAAGGAGATGGAATTAGAAAAGCACGACATAAGTATGCCTGATTTTATGCTACAACGAATGACGAACAAAGAGCTTCTCGCTTATATTAAGCAAATGCCACCTCAATATTTTGAAGTATTCAACTTGTTTATCGTTGAAGGTTTCGATCATGAAGAGATTTCGAAAATGCTAAATATTAGTGTTGTACTATCTAGAAAAAGATTGTCAAGGGCGAGGACCTGGATAAAAGACAGATTGAAAAAATCTGGAATTATTAAAATCGAAGGGATCGACTTCTACAAGCACTTTTTAAATTAGAACCAATGAATGAGTTAGAAAAGAACTATAAAGAAAGATTCGAATTGGAACAAATTCCAAATGAAGACTTTGATGTAGAAGAAACGTGGGATGCAATAGAAAACGAGTTAGAAGAAAAACCCAAAAGAAGGTTTCTATTCTTTATATGGTTCATCGCAGGCATTCTACTTATTACAGCTGGCGGCTTCACAGCAAAGTTCTTATTGAATGAAAACAATCCTTCAATGGCCAACGAGAATGCTTCAATTACAGATTCCGATTTAAAACAAATTAGTAAAAAAAACAGTACCTTTCAAGACAACGAAACGACGAGTATCAATGTATCCATAGATGACAACTCAGTGCTTTCTAAAACTATCCCTTTAAAAGCCCAAAGTCAAGAAATTGAAGAAACTGAACAGAACAGTGGCCTAGATCACTTAGAGAAAATAACATTAAACAATCCTATTATTCGCCCAGAAAACAAAGTAATAGAAACTAGAAAATCAGAGCATATCCAAATAGGAAAGCAAATCGAGAAGCAAATAAGTACAATTGAAAACCAAGATACAAAGAGGACTGATCTAAGCGTATTAGAAAATAAAAAAGCGCAAAGTGAATCACCTCAATTCGTCAGCACTGTTCAATACTTACCTACTTCAGAAATCGAAAATCTATTAATTAAGTCAAAACTGAATGTATTAGACTCCCAGAAGAATCAAATTTCTCAACAATTAATAGTGACTCCTGACTCTTCGAAATCCCAGAAAAACACAAAATGGTCTTCTAGCATTACCTTTTTCGCAGGAGCAAATATCAATGATTTAAATTTCAGTTCATCTTCATTAACTGAGCAAGCTATCCTAAAATCAACCGCCGAAAATCCTGAATTGGGCGATAGTTATGGATTACAAATTAGCTTTACAAAAAATGATAAATGGATATTCAGTTCTGGTTTTGAACAGCATAATGTATGGACTCGCTTTGACTTTAAGGAAGAAAAAAACATACAAGTACTCAGAGAAAATGTATTACTAAGTGTGGACGTAGATGTTAACACCAGAGATACCTTATTCAAATTTTATGGTGACACACTAGTTAATGGATTAGCGGTAAGAGAAGTAACTCATTTTAATACATATAAAATCTTTAGTATTCCTTTGCAGTTCGGCATTCAACACAAAATAAATAATTTGACTCTCGGTATTAATGGAGGCTTAGTATTTAATATCATCCAATCACAACAAGGTAAAACTTTGAATGAAATAGCTGAGATTGTTGAATTCAATTCTAGTTCACTTTATGCTCCTTTTTCATTTAATACCAGCTTGAGAGTTAGTCCATTTGTCAATTACCCGTTGACAGAAAAATGGAATTTGTTTTTAAACCCGCAGATGAATTGGCAGCTAGATAAGCAATCAAGTGGAGGTCCCGATTTTAGGTCCAACTCAAAACAGCTTAATCTTAACTTAGGTATGAATTATAGCTTTTGAATGATCATATTGAATAGCACATGAGTTTTGGTTATTTATCTATTACATAATGAGTCAACCGATAAGACTGCCATATTAAGCAATGCTACCCTGTCCTTCTATTCCACTTGATAGCAAAAAGAATCATCTCATCTAACTACATCGCAACCATGAATTGCAACCCTTTTTAATGCCTTAATATAAACTCTAGTAATCAACAAAAATGAATGCCACCAAACTATCATCTAGTTCGCGCAGCATCCATTTTTTTTAAATTCACATTTGCACCCGGTTTTAGATCTACTCCAGTATTAACTTTGATTATTCCACCTGCATCAAAATTAACATTAGAAGTAGAATTAAAAATGAGTGACTCTAAGAAAATATCGTTCTCAGCCTTAATAGTAATTTACTCAGATGATGACATTAAATATTTTCCCTTTTCTAATTAGCCTTCGCCACTACAAGCTTCTCCACAGCTATTTGATTCATATAAGAATCCAATAATTTAATGTAATAAATACCTGAATGAATAGAGTTAAGAGATATTTGTGAAGTGTCGCCTTTATGCTGGAGTACTACTTTTCCGTTGACATCAATAATTTCGATCGATTCATAATCTTCATTACTTTGGATCGATATAAATTGAGAAGAAGGATTTGGATGCACTTCGAAAGTGATCGTCTTTGTAAAGTTCACCATTTTAGTATCTGAATACGTATATCTCCCATCAAAATCTACTTGTTTTAGACGATAATAATTCCTGCCGTTATTAGGTGATTCATCTGTGCTATTATATGATTGCAAAGCATTTGAATTATCAGCGCCTTCCTTTGTCCCAATCCGCTTGAAGATACTACCGTCCTGCGATCGTTCAATATCAAAATGCGAATTATTGATTTCATCAGCAGTACTCCACTCCAATTGGACATAATCTTTTTTTCTACTCACTTCAAAACTTTCTAAAGTAATAGGTAATACAGAGGTAGCCAGTTCTTGCCTTGATACTATTGGCACGTAACCGATCTCCATTCCTCTTGGTGGTGTGACAATAAGATTATTATCAATGCTCACTAAATTTCCTCCCGAAGGTGCATCTAAATATTCATCTGTATGCTTCCAATTGGCATGAATTAACTCAACCCTTTCCTGCAAATTATCTCTCATTTCTTCTGGCAAGTTTGCTTGTATAATAGACGGTTGATCTTTGAATAGGTACCAGTAATAGGTCAACTCTGTTCCATCCCCAATCATAACACTAAATGGACCTGCGACTGGACCAGGACTGTTCCATGGATTATCAGTTCCAAAGAGATGACAATCGGGTTCAAGGGGTGTGATATAAGAAAGGTTTTCATTGTTTCCAGAAATCTCTGGAGTATTATCAAGTAGACCTGATGATGCAGGTACATTTTCTATAGGTGTAACTTCCCATTCATTATTATCTGTCAGCTTGTAGAATTCTGGCATGATGAAGCCATTGTCTACTTCCTCTATAAAATCTGTATCCCATTCAAATATACCTACCTTTTTATCTGCACTCATTTTGACATTTGCATATTCCGTCTGATTCATTGGTGCATCTACTAAAGGACCTTCGTCCGACCACACCGCAGCATTAACAGGCTCAGGATCTGAATTATCAAGATTAAAATCTACTTTTAGAGTACCTGATGATTGTAATTGGGTTGATGGTGTAGGTCCTCCATTAAACCAACTTTCTACTTCATTCCATTTTGCACTTTTTGAATAAATACTAATGTCTCTCATTACTTCAGAGGAGTTACCATTCGTTTTTGGATATACTGGTGGTAATATCCGAGAATAAATATCACCTATATCATCAACACCGACGATTGCAGGTGATGCTGAGAATTCTTGTGCAAATGATAAATTAGGATCTGATGATTTTGTGTCTAGAAATTGGCCTTCGTACTCTTGATTGCCCACTACGGTGGCCGCCCAAAATGTAGGAATAAAAAATGCAGCGGGCCCTTTAAAGTTAGTTGAATTCATAAACAAAGTCCAACATTGATTGCCTGTCGCCCACTCTACCCCATTAGTTTCTTCCATAGGATCGGTAAGAGGTAGTGGATGATAGCCATATCCTAAGAATTCACCATTTGAGCCTTGTTCCATATTTAATCCATCAGGTGCCCAAAGTAAGTTAGGAGATAATTGTGCAACACCATACTTACCTCCTGGCGTATCCCAATCCCGATGTCCATCAAATCTAGTGTCACTACTTCCTGCACCAGGCCCATTAGCAGCAGCATCAAAACTATGAGCAACGCCGCCCATGATAAACTTGGGTGTTGTCGTTCCGAAACGAGTATCCCCCCACCATCCTAAGCCACCTTCTATCGTGTTATAAAAATCTGACGGCGTATCGTCCGACCCTTGAGGTGCAACCCAGGTACCTTGACCTACCTGAAAATTTTCAAACCCAGGGTATTGCTCCATAAATGGCCATACCGCAGAGTAAAAAGAATAACCAGCACCAAAACTATTATCCGCAACAAAATCTGTAGAAAAATAGTTGAATCCATACCCAGAAGCTGGGAATACATCAGATGTATTTTCGTTACCATCATTCGTTCCGAGCAAAGAAATCATTTGTTCCCCTAATTCTATTCCTATTCTAAGAAAACTTTCTCCATTATTTCTCCAGTGATGAACAAAATCAGGTTCTGGTGATTGATCTGCTTCTTTCCAAAAGTTTCGTGTTTCAGCAAACTTCACATTACTAAGATCCGCACTCTCAGCTGCATTGATTTGTGCCGGTACTAGGATGGTCTGTAAACTTTGCACCCATGTATCAGACGGATCCAACTCGAAGCCTCCATTCCCTGTCAAGCCAATAACAAAAGGAAGATTTGGTATTCCTAAATCAGACCTTACATCTGTTATAAGGTTCTTTACATTTTCTTCATACTCATTAAGAAAAGCTTCTTCTTCGCCATCATTCCATCCTTGAAACCAACAAAAGCCAGCGATTTCGATTTCTTGATTATCATATTCAGGAAACTCCTGTCCTATATTATTAATAGCGGTACTGATATCAGATATCATTTGAGTATAATAAGGCCCTACATCACCCCCAGAACTTGGTGGTCTAAAATCAACGGCCAAGCTCTTGCCTCCCCAACATGTTTTTATAATCAATATTTGATCATCGGAATCTTCTCCTAATAGATGTCCAAATCCAAGCTCGGGACCAATTTTATTTGCATCAGCACCATAACCAATCGAAAGATCTCCATTAATAAAATCTGCGTCCTCGTTATCATACCGTACCCACACATCTTCACGTGTCACCCAATTACTGTTATCGTCTCGTATGTATTCGAATTCTTCGTCTCCTCCATCATCCATAAAATGAGATAATGTACCAATCGACCCAGCAGGAAGGATATCCCCTTGTCCCTGCATATTAGATTGTCCAGCAAGGATAAAAACCTTTATTTTTTGAGCATTCAGATTTGCAAAAGAGATAAAAGTAAAAAATAGACAAATGATAAAAGTGAGATATTTAGTTGAAATAAGGTTCGATTTCATATTATTTGTTTTTGAAATTAATATAAATATTAAGTGATTTCGTGTCGTTCAGGTATAAAACAATCACTTCACAAAAAACCCTACCAATAGCTGATAATTTCTTTAGTTCTATGTCGATTCGAGTGGGAGAGAATATTAAAGAAAATCGACCTCGACATAGAAAGAGATCAAGATAAAGGGATGGCAATATGAAAATCAGCGTATCCCATTGTATATAGTACCGCTCTGAACTACCTACTAATACCAATTGTGTTTCAATTTGCCGCATAAATATATTGGTAAATGCCGATACATATTGAATGTTGCAGACGAAT
>JAVCKV010021011.1:0-70491 GCA_032274145.1 Herpochondria borealis | reverse complement strand
AGCTGATTTGTAATCAGCAGGTCGTAGGTTCGACTCCTATCGCCAGCTCCATTTAAAACAAGTACATTTCGATCACTACCCGTTCCATGTTCAGATGTTAGGGCACTCGCTGTCCGGGTGTTGCTATTGCCGTGTACGTGGGTACGTAAGCAAATCCTTATCCCTTCTGCAGTTCGTCATTTGCCAATTTTTGAAACTCACCTGAAAGCTCTTTTTGACTGTTCATTAGCTGCCAAAAATCGTGCGCCATACTCTTTGCTGTACTAAACGCAAACTCTGAAACATCTGGACTTATTCCAGCTATTTGATGTGTGTTCCCAGCTGTTGGAGAGCTAAATCCCAATGGCCTGACTTTTTCACGCACCGGAGCAAAGCCCATAGAGCACATGTCATAGATAGGCAATAACCTAAACACTTTATCGTCGATTCCAAGGCTGAGATTGCCTAGATGCATATCTGTATTGTTTATTTGACGACCAAACTCATGCAGCGCAGCTGTGTCACGCAGGTGATCGTCGCTTATTAAGCCACGCGCGTTAAGCTTAGAAATGACATCCGGCCAAGTAGAGCCTGCGCCTACAAATTCAGCATCAACAGACATTAGAGACACCATTGAGCATCTGCCATGGTGCCCTATGCGATCAAACCTAATCGATTCGAGAAACGTTCGGTTTTCAATATGTAAAATTTCTGTCTTTGCGGCCGCGTAGTTGTGCTGCGCCAATACGGTTTGAGCGCAGTACTCGGAGATTAAAATATCTCTCCAGCGTCGTTGAGTTGAACTATTTTCATCCGTGTTAAATTTTACAATCACATGCGAATGAACATCCGCGCAATAAGCGGTAAATTTTGGTTGCTCCCCACCTGCAGACGAGCCCGGGTTTTCACCGGATTCCATTTGAGTGGCGAGTATTGGATAGTCTGATCTTTTTAATTCATCAGGGGCTGCTCGTCTCCTAAGAAAACCTATTTCACCTAGCTGAAAATTTCCAGGAAGATCCTCTCCATTGGAAATTAAATATCGGCCTATGTGATTTTCATTCCAATTGGTGAGATCTGCAGGGAAATTGTTAATTCTCTCTGATAACTCCAGTGTTAATTGTCGACCGATGTATCCCTGAGGCCTTATATCCTGAAGGTAGTAAGGCAGGTCATCGAATAGCCCGTCCTCACTCTCACCTAGCAATAGCTTTGGAGTGCCAGCAACTTTCTCAGCATAATAGCCGTTTGGATACAGCGGACGTAAAAACACGACAACGGTGTTGTTGCCATAATTGTCTGCCGTGTATATGGGTATTTGATCATCGGCGCCGAATGCATTGCGAGTAAGCGCATACATTGGTGTTCTTCCGCGGTTATAGCGAACGACGCGAGAGCCAAGCTTGTTCAATTTTGCGGAAACAGCGCCTTGGCTGAGGTTCAGCTGAGACTGCAATTCTCTCGACGACATATGCCGCTGCCGTAACAATTCGAAAATATCCATCGGACGCTAGCTCTAATAGATTCACTAATAGTATATTCAATAACAAAAATAAGGCCAATATTCATATATTACAATAAGATACGCGAATAATTAGTGCTTATTTAGTGTGATAAGTAGTAGTTTAGCTAATAGTATTTTCGAATGAAGCCGCAGTTTATGGCTTTGCTGTAAGTGGGCTCAGTATCGGAATAAATACTGAGCCTATATGATATTTTGAATGCATATTAATAGGGCGATATTCCAAATACTTCTCAAATGGCTATCCGTGGCCAATGAGTGTGCTGAATTACGAGGCTGGTTTGTTCAGCCGATGTGCGCAATATTTACTCCGGCGACATCCCCTTAAGAAACTTAAACGCCTCACTTTCGGTGGACAGCATCAAAGTCGTGTTGTCTTTAATAACCGACTTATACATGTCCATGGTTTTCTGGAACTCATAAAAGTCTCTTGAGGCTTCACTTGAGTTATAGGCTTTTGCGTATATCTCGGTCGCCTTCGCATCAGCTTCTCCACGAATCTCTTCAACCTCTTTGTATGCTTCTGAACGTACTTTGTTCAGATCGCGTTCACGCGAACCATTGATTCGTGCCGCTTCTCCGTTACCTTCTGAACGGAATCGCTCAGCTATCTGGCGTCGTTCACTGATCATCCTGTCATAGATTTTTGGGCGAACACTTTCGTTGTAGTTTATGCGCTTGAATCTTATATCCAGTAGTTCTATTCCAAACACTTTCACTTTTTGGGCTGCTGCATTAAAAATTTCTTTTTCAACCAATGCGCGTCCTTTACGAATGGGGACAAGGTTACCCAAGGTTGCAAGGTCGGTGTCTGATAGCGACGCATCACGCAATGGTTTACGATCTTTTGTTGTGCGGATTATTTCAATAAGCTCGTGCTTAGCAACAGCATTACGCGTTTCACTGCCAAGTATGTCGTCGAGCCGTGATTGCGCGCTTCGTTCATCGCGTAGACGTAAGAAGTACTGTAATGGGTCTGTAATGCGCCAGCGTGCGAAAAGATCAACGGCTATATAGAGCTTGTCTTTCGTTGGCATATTACTTGGGTTTCCATCCCATTCGAGTATGCGTTTTTCAATCGGATTAACTTGTTGAACAAAAGGTATTTTAAATTTAAGACCGGCCTCTGTCACAGGCTCCCCAATAGGCTTACCAAACTGGGTGAGAATGACTTGTTCGGTCTCCTTCACGGTGTACAGTGAGCTGCCGACAAGCATGACGGCTAAAGCGATAACAATGGCGAGTACGATTTTCATTTGATCAACTCCTTTTGGTTAGTGAGGTTGATCAGAGGTAAGACCTGCTGTGATTTTTCATCAACGATGATTTTTGAATCTAATCCTGGAAGCACTTCTTGTAGTGTTTCAATGTATATTCTGCGTCGCGTGACCTCTGGTGCCTTCTGATACTCTTTGAAAACGGCGCTAAATCGTGCAGCGTCACCTTCAGCTTCATTTATTCGCTTTAAACGATACCCATCTGCCGCTTGTATGCGCTGATCTTTTTCACCTTCCGCCAAAGGGATGATTTTGTTGTATTCCCGACGTGCCGCATTGATTAAACTCTCTTTTTCCTGTTGCGCCTGATTCACTTCATTAAAAGACTCTTGAACAGGTTGTGGAGGGTTGATATTTTTCAGTTGAACTTGATCGATGCTGACGCCTATGCCGTACTTCGACGTTAAGTTCTGCATTTTAACCAGTGCTTCATCTTCAATCTCTTGTCGACCAATGGTTATAACTTCGTCTACTGTGCGATCTCCGACCACTTCGCGCATAACCGATTCTGACAGGTCGCGCAGCGTTTCAGATGGGTTTCTGACATCAAATAGAAATTTCTTTGGATCTTCAATACGAAATTGGATGACCCATTCAACCAAGGCGGCGTTCAGATCTCCAGTGACCATTTGGCTTTGCACTTGGAAATTTTGTCGCGACTGACTTGGATTGGTTGAACCCGGTGTCGCAAAGCCAAATTCTTGCTTGAGCTGACGTTTGACTGGGACAATGATGACATCATCTACGCCACCTGGTACTTTGAAATGCAGGCCGGCGGGTTCTTCTTTTTGATATTCTCCGAAGCGAGTGACTACGGCGATGGAATCACTGGGTACGGTATAGAAGCTGGTGTAGGCGAGTGCGGCAAGTGCCGCTAACGCCAACAACCCAATAAAACCGAAGGACATATTGGGTAATTTGGGTAAGTTTGGACCCCTACCGGTGGGGCCTGCCGGTTTATTGGCCCATGGATTGTTGCCGTTTGATGAGTTACGGAGTTTGTCGAGATCAATGATCGCCATTACTTGAATTTTTTCTTACGTCAGTGGGTTTCATTCTACTCGCCATAACGCATGATGCGATAAATATTGATTCTTTAAGACCTAACGGCAGTCCTTGAGCAAGGTATTTATTACAGGGCTATCCTCAAGCGGCGGCGTTCTGGCAGGGCAAGGTCAGTGTCGCTGTGCTCTTAATGCGCTAGATGAAGAATTGAGCAAGTCTCGCAGGGGAGCTCTACTCTATGGAAGTCGATAATGTTGGAAAGCTAACTTACTTGAATAGAAGTCTTTTACTTATCGTATGACCTGTCATAAACATCTGATAAATTCAACGCATTGATTCGCTTGGTAATGTGATGCAAGTCTCGACCACTGTCTGCGCTGGACAATAGCCAATTAGTTAAATTTCTATTTTTGAGGTATTAGTAAAGTTGAACTGACTCTCGTATGGATTAAAAAGGGTGTAAAAAATCCTGACAGATTGGTCGTGCTGGGTTATCAGAACCGTGTTGAATTCTTAGTGCCTAATGTATGTTTTCAGATTTGAAAAATAAAACGTTAAGAGCACCAGTGCCAAATAGATTGTCGCTGTGAGTCGTGTTTTTTCTTATAGTAAATATAGAGGACTATTTAAATCAAACTGTTAAGTGAAAATATAGAAAAATATTATTGTATTTTTAAGTGCTTAGTGATTTCCATAGTATGTTAGAAAAATAAATGATTGATCTTAATATGCTTGTATATAGCAATTTTAACTAATTACTATGGATAAGTGAAATGACGCGATGATTATATAATTTAGCTACCCAAAGTCGTTGTGCGATAAATGGTGTGGGTTATAAAAGGCCGTTTCTGTCTAATACTAAATATTTAGTTATAAATGATAAACCAAGCGCACTAGCCTACAAGGAGTCTACTTATTAGAGTTACCTGTGAGTAATATTGTCGCTCGCGTTACGATTGGTTGCTTTGTCAATTTGGGTGTTAAGGCTGCAATGTGTAACTAAATGAGAGTTAATTTTCAACAAATTATCTCTTAGCATTATTCAATGGTGATATTCGTATGGGCTCGTTTGATGATCAGTTTAAGAGAAGATCAGCATACCTTGATAACACTTTGGCGCGCGCTCCAGCGCGCGAGCTATTTTCTAACGATACACACTCAAAATCCACTCAACAGAATACCTCCCGACTGAATGCGATGACAGTTGATGTGGAGGACTATTTCCAAGTCTCAGCTTTTGAAAATTATATTCCTAGAAGTAGCTGGAAGCACTTGGAGTGTAGGGTCGAGCGTAATGTAGACAAAATACTGGATTCTTTTAATAATAGAGATATAAAAGCTACTTTTTTTACTTTGGGATGGATAGCCGAGCGATATCCGTCGATGATCAACCGTATCGTACGTGAAGGGCATGAGTTAGCCAGTCATGGTTGGGAGCATACAAGGGTTGTTAACCACACTCCAGAGCAATTTGCGAGAGATATAGCACGAACAAAGGATGTTCTAGAGGACATATCAGGTCAATCAATCTACGGGTATCGAGCCGCTAGTTACTCTATTAACAAGCGTAATTTGTGGGCGCACGATATTTTGCGAGAAGCCGGATATTTATACAGTTCGAGCATAGCTCCTATTAAGTATGCTGAGTATGGAATTGCTGATGCTCCTCGATTCGCCCATTATCGGAGTGGTGACAAAATGGTCGACGGTCCAGCGGATGATGCAATTCTGGAAATACCAATCACGACAGTTTCATTGCCCAAGAAAAACATACCATGCGGAGGCGGAGGTTGGTTCAGACTGTATCCGTATCATTGCAGCAGAATGGCCTTAAATTGGGTCAATTCACACGATAAGCAAGCATGTGTTTTCTATTTTCACCCGTGGGAAATAGATATGGACCAGCCGCGGCAAAAAAATCTGGACTGGAAAACCAAATTCAGGCACTACCAGAACTTGACTCGTATGGAATCGAAAATAGATCGTTTGCTATCAGATTTTCGTTGGGGCCGAATGCAGGATGTCTTTGATCTAGCGCCATTTGAAAGCAATGTTGCAGCATTAGATTATTTTGGCGATAAAGCGGTCACTAATTAAAGTGCGAATGCTCGTTCAAAATAACTTTTTGTGGTTGGTGATTGATTGTCGCAAACGTGATGGAGTATAAAGTGACAGGAGCAAGTGACAGAACAATCAAAGAGACGATATCAGCAGTGGGCTTCACACGGCCTACGATAAATCACGCTTATCCGTTGGGTAGAACGCGTGTGTTTGGAATCTATTGCTCTGCATTTCGAGTTTTACAGCTGATTATTGAGGTAGCCTTGCTGTACACCGTCTTTTTTGTATCTTGCAATAGTGTGGCTGCGCAACAGTATTTTAATACTCATCTGGAGATTGGTCCGCTCAATTTGAGTCTGCTTCTATCAACCACTTTAGTTGTTTGCCTATGTTGTATGGGACTGTACAGCTCAAGGCAGTCTGTTTTGGCCCTAGATCTTCTGCGTAGGCTCAGTACTGCATTTTTCTTTTCTATCGTATTGTTTTTTACCGCCTATTTGGCGATGGGTTGGCAGTTTGCGATGGTTCAAATTATTGCGGCGCCAGCAGTAGTCGCATTTTTACTTTTGTATCTAGGGCGTTTACTGACAATGAATCTTCTTGCCAGGGATAAGTTGTTGAAAAAAGTGTTGATTCTTGGCGATGGCGAAAAAGCTGATCAGGTTTTTGATAAACTTTATAGCCACTCCGGAAGTGCTTATAGTCTACACAGATTAACAATGCCATCGGCGACAGGAGCAGTGCAGTCGGGGCAGGAAATACTAGACTATGTATCACGGCATGGCATAGATGAGATAGTATTAGCTTGTCAAGACAAACGACAAAACTTACCGTTTTCTGATCTTCTTGAATGCAAATTGTCCGGAATAACAATCCGCAACCCGGTTGAGTTCCTTGAACGAGAATCAGGTCTCATTGATTTTGATTTTCTGGAACTTGGATGGATCGTATTCTCTGAGGGTTTTCAAAGAGATCGGATTGGCAACTGGACAAAGCGGGCTCTCGACCTAATAGGTGGTATCTTTTTGCTTTTGATATCGTCGCCACTATTTCTACTCGCAGCGATTGCAATAAAATACGACGCTAAAAGTAGTGGTCCAGTTTTTTACAAACAGAAACGAGTTGGTATTAATGGACGTTTGTTTAATATCTGGAAATTCCGCAGTATGTATACCAATGCGGAAGCAAATGGTGGAGCCCAATGGGCCGTAGAAAACGACACCCGTGTTACGCCTGTAGGGCAACTCCTGAGAAAATATCGCATTGATGAGCTTCCTCAACTCATTAATGTTCTCAAAGGCGAAATGAGTTTGGTTGGACCTCGCCCTGAAAGGCCCGAATTTGTCAGTCAACTTTCAGAGCTGCATATTTTGTACGGCGAGCGACATCGTGTGAAGCCGGGCTTAACGGGCTGGGCTCAAATGAGATTTCCTTACACAGCCTCAAGCAACGATTCGATAAAGAAGCTTCAATATGACATGTACTATGTGAAGAACCGTAGTTTGCTGTTGGACTTTCTGATATTACTACAAACCGTTGAAGTGGTGCTTTTTGGTAAAGGGGCTCGCTAATAGAATGCTTAGTAAGAAGTAAAAGTATTCATTCATTACTACCGTCATTTTTTAAATCCAATTTGGCTAACAAATCATAGAGAGTGGGGCGCGACACCCCAAGTAGTTTTGCAGCTTTTGAAATGTTCCCATCCACATGTATCATTGTGCTCGTAATTGCACTACGTTCTGCGCTATATCGAACCTGCTTTAAGTTAAGAATTTCCTGAGAATGAAACTCCTCAGAGATACCCAACAACTCTACATCAATAGATTTGCTTTCTGACAAAATAGCAGCTCGCTTCACGCAGTTCTCAAGCTCTCTTATGTTGCCCGGCCAGCTATAGGTCGTTATGGTTTTAAAAGCTGCACTACTAAACTTTAAGTTTGGTTTTTCTAGTTCGTTACTATATTTTTGTAGCAGAAATTTTGCCAGTATTTGTATGTCAACTCCACGATCGCGCAAGGGTGGGATTGTTACAATCATTTCGCCTAAGCGATAGTAAAGATCATCCCTGAATAACTTCTCAGAAATCAGCTCTTGTAAATCTTTGTGTGTAGCTGATATTACCCGAGTATCAATGCTAATTTCAGTTCTACCGCCCACGCGCTCGATTGTCTTCTCTTGTAAGAATCTAAGCAGTTTTGCTTGCAATGGCAGTGGTAAGTCGCCTATTTCATCTAAAAATAATGTGCCGCCATCTGCATATTCTAGTTTACCTTTTGTTTGTTTCGTCGCACCTGTAAAAGCCCCTTTTTCGTAACCGAATAGTTCGCTCTCTAGAAGGTTATCTGGAATGGCTGCACAATTTATAGCGATCATTTTATTGTTGGACCGAGGGCTCAGCTCGTGAAGAGCTCTTGCCAGTAACTCTTTGCCCGTGCCACTTTCGCCCAGTAGCATAGTTGAGACATCTAAAGGTGCAAGTTTCTCTATATCGCGACACACTTTGGCCATAGGTTCGCTAACTGCGATGATGCCGTTTAGAGTTGAAGGTTCCGCGGACTTTTGCAAACGAGCGTTTTCGTTCTCTAAGGCTTGGAGCCTTGTTGCGCGAACGATGACTTGATTCAGTTCATCGGCACTTATTGGTTTGTTATAGAAATCGTATGCGCCAAGACTTACCGCCTCAACGGCGTTGGCTCGATCATCATTGCCTGAAATAATGATTACTTTGGTGGATGGTGCTAACGACAGTATATCGTTCAATATGCGCAAACCTTCCGTTGCCCCTCCTGGGTCTGGGGGTAAGCCAAGATCAAGTAAGACAACGGAGGGTTCGGTCTTTCTAACGGCTGCCATTGCGCTGCTGTGATCTGCGGCGAGAGTGACACAGTAGTCATCCAACGACCATTTTAATTGGTTTTGTATGCCTATATCGTCCTCAACAATGAGTACGGCGATCTCTTCACCCTTCATTAGTCAGATTCTCCCTTGTTGTTTGACTTCATCCTCTCACCCTAAACTATGTCGTTGGAAGTTGGATTAGCCGATAGTGGTATTTTTATCAAAAATGATGAGCCACGATCTGGGGAGCTATTGACTATTATGTCTCCTCCTAGGGTGCGCACATACTCTCTACTTTCAAATGCTCCAATTCCCATGCCGGTAAGACCTTTAGTAGACTCAAAGGCCGTAAATAGTTTTTTTTCTATAAATTTATCGGTCATACCTGAGCCGGTGTCAGTAATCTGAATGTGCGCGAAGGTTTGCCCAGAATCTAGCGTTAGAACAACACTCCCAGTTTTCGGTGTCGCTTCTTGCGCATTTTGAATAATATGTCCAAATACTCTGTCCAATTTCTCTCTAGATGCAATGATAAGCAACTCATGCTTACAATTAACTTGGAGTGTGGGGATGGGTTCTTTACTTGAGTATCTGGAGACAAGACTCTCTAGCATAATCAGGATGTTTATCTGCGTATTATCAAATCTAACATTTGGTTCGCGCAGTTGCTGTAGTAGAGAGGTCATTCGTGTCACAGAATTATCAATTGTGAGAATAACGTCGTCAACAAATTCAGGCTTATGTTTGTGCCTTGGAGCATTACTTACAATGAGAGATTGCTGTCCAAGAATGTTTTTTATGTCATGTATTATGTATGCTGAGAGCTTGCTATAAGCTTCGAATTGACTTGCCTCTTTAAGTTCGTCGTGTACTCGCTGTTGTGCAAGCAGTCCTCCCGCTTGAAGTCCTGCAGTTTTAAGTAAATCCCTGTCTTCCCAGTTTATAGTACGTTGAGTTGTTGGTTTGCTAATCACTAGAAAACCTTCAAGCTGATCTTGAAACGGTAAGGGAATAATAAGCCACAGATTTGTGCTATTTAGAAGCGCCTTTGGTAGCTGTAATTCTTCGTAACTGGACGGTTTGTCTCGATACTCCTTAATATCAATAATCCAACCTGTCTTTTGGAAAAAGTACTCAAGCGATGCGCCCTCAACAGTGGAATGTATGTATGTATCAGCGTTACCATAATTTGTTAGTTGGCGAAAATCGCTGCTCTTCGTTCTGCCCAAAAGAATGCCGGAATCACTATCAACGATATCGCAAAATGCTTTTACGATTGCATTGGGTGAGAAAACAGCATCACTAGCCAGTGTTCTTGTGAAGTTTAACCATTCTGTTCGATAATCATATTTAAAGTTAAAAAAGTGTTTTGAAACGGATACCCTTAGCTTTGCACGAAGTGTTTTTGAAGACAAAATCACTACTAGTGCAACCATCGAAAGAAAAATGCACGTGATATATATTACGCTTGAAACTTCAAATGGGAAAACTCTAACAAGAGAGGCAATAAATGCGGTAGTGAGTAAATAGATACCAATGCCAAATAGGGTTGCGGAAGTAGTAACAGCCTGCCTGCTGACGTGAAGATCTACTGACCAGTTTGGATTTTTTGCAGCGGATAGGCCAACCAACGGAACTAGCAAACTATAAAGAATTCCACGAGATTGCCAAAGATCTAATCTAATAACTTGAAACAACAGTGAGTCAGTAAACAAAATAAAATCGAATAAAAACATCGCAGCGAGTCCAATGCAAAGGTATCTTGCGGATGAGTTGCGACGAGTATCTGTAGTTACGTAAAGCTGCTCTATTAAATAGAGCCCCGCTACAGGGGCTGCCATCCATACAATAGTTAATGCTGATAACCGTGAAGAATGACTCCAAGCGCCAATGGTAATTGGAAGCGAAAATACAGTGTGTAGTGTTGTAGCTAAAAGAACAAATAATAAAAATGCCTTTCGGTTAAACCAGGTTTTTTTACGCCTAATAAACGCTTTTTTTTGTGATTGTGACCGCACTTGGTTCAGTAAGATGTGTATGAACCATCCCCAGCAGAAAATTCTTAGCAATTCAAGAATGCCAATAACAAACCAATAATAGGTAGGTACACCTGCGGACAGCCAGAAATACGTATTTCCAAGCAATAATGCAGCTGACCCGAATGCCCATATGGAGGACGTGATGCATGCTAACAGAAGAATATTTGTAACTTCTGATTTTTGCTTAGCCAGAAAGAGTAATAGGCTTATAGTCAAAAAGGCCAGTGTCGCAATACTATAGCTAGCTATACCGGTTAGCATAAACCGGCTATTTCGAAAATTATGGCAAGAAGATCACACCTATGGGGTGATGAAATGTATTTGATGTTTGATAAAATAAGAATGCTACGTTCCTGGCAAGCGTTGTAATCGCAGTGTATTAACTGTACAAGATGTGGCGTTTATCGGTTCTATCTATTTGGGTTATGCTGAAATAATTAATTATCAGATATGATCTTTATATCGATTCCATACCTATTGCTCATCAATCTTTGCAAACTAAACTCAAAGGCTTTATGTACGAAGCTCACTACAATTTAACTGGCGACCCTTTTGGGCTTAGACCTAACTTACAGAATTTTTATGTGCACGAAAGTTACAAGAAAGCGCAGTCGTACTTGCTGTATGCGCTTCGTCGTGGTGAAGGACTGCTGTTGGTTACTGGCGAGCCTGGGACGGGAAAAACATCTCTTGTGAGAGATTGTGTTCGAAAATACACTGAACAGAAGGTGCACTTCATTGAGCTGTCGTTAGGGAACCTGGATGCAGAAGATATAATATATTTAACTGCTCATAAGCTCGGAATTAGCTCTAACGGAATTAAGTCGATAGAGCTCTACACTAAGCTGGAAGCGAAGTTGCAAAGCCTGTTTGATTCAGATACTAGAGTCGTTATTGTCATGGACGAAGCTCAATCAATTACCAATAATGCGTTAGATCAAATTAAGAATCTTTCAAATTTAGAATATAAGAATGCGCCGTTACTTCAGTTTTTTCTAGTTGGGCAGAAAAGTCTGATAGAACGATTGCAGTTGCCTGAAATGTCGCAGATATTTCAGCGAGTAACTGCTGCTTGCCAACTTCACCCATTGGATAGATCAGAATTGAGAGAATATGTAACGCATTGTTTAGCGGAGTGCGGTTGGAGTGGAGAAGAATATTTAGACGAAACAGTTATCAGTGAACTTTACGAACACTCTGGTGGAATTCCACGGAAGGTTAATTTGATTGCTAGTCGACTCTTGCTAAGAGGAATGGTCAACGATCTTGATTCTGTAGGCACCGCTGATATGCAAGCGGTGCTGAAAAATCTTCAATCAGAGGGTTTGTTGACGTAATGCACAGATTTAGTCGGCTATTAGTGGAGGATAAGGTGAATTCAAAATGGTTTTATGTACATTGTAGGTCCTTTTCTTTTGTGCAACTTAATATTTCCATGTGGATGGGCTTTTGTTCGAATCGATTTGTTCGAATAATTGCAAATATAATTTTAATGTTTGGTGTTTTGATGTCTATTGCAGCATGCGTCGGTACAAAATATCCAGAGCCTCCTAGTATTTCTGATGATGAAAAAACATCGTTCGAGTACAAGGTTGGGACTGGGGATTTACTGAATATATATGTTTGGGGTTACCCCGATTTAGCAGAATCAGTTTCTGTAAGGCCGGACGGCAAGATTACTACAAAGCTTATTGAAGATGTCAGTGCGACAGGAAAAACACCATCTGAATTGGCCCGTTTAGTTGAAGAGGCTTATAAGACATTCGTTACTAATCCAGTAGTAACTATTTCCCTCGATACATTCACGGGAAGTAAAAACCAACAAATAAAAATTGTGTCGGCAAGTAGCGCTACGCGCACTATTCCGTATGCAAGTGATTTGACTTTGTTAGATGTTTTAATCGAAATAGGTGGCTTAACTGACTTTGCCAACGGGAATGCAACAATATTAGTACGTAAATTTGATGGGAAATCAAAAAACTATTCGCTAAGAGTTGATGATCTTATTAGAAAAGGAGATATCACAGCTAACATAGTGATGCGGCCGGGTGACATTATGATAATACCGGAAAGATGGTTTTGATAAATATGCCAGTCAATATCACTAAAGAAAGTTGAGGTTATGCAGGAAATTCTTAATATTGTTCTAGGCTTTTTTAGAGCGTTGGTGAGGTTCAAATGGACCGCACTTTTATGCTCTTGGGTGCTAGCGATTGGTTTTTGGATGGCTATTCATCTTATCGATGATCGTTATCGTGCTAGTGCGAGAGTCTTTGTCGACACCAATCGAATTTTAAAACCTTTGTTGAAAGGAATCGCTGTGCAACCAGATGTGTCGCAGCGGGTCGCTTTATTAAGTCGTACTTTGCTAAATAGACCTAATCTCGAAAAATTGGCGCGTATGAGTGACTTGGACACACAGGCAACAACAGAGTACGAAAAAGAGCGGCTCATTACACAACTGGCAAGAGAAATACGGATATCTGGAACCCGAGGGAATAGTACGATCTATACAGTCAGTTATACGCATCAAGACCCTAATCTTGCAAAACGAATGGTTCAGTCAATTCTCACTGTGTTCGTGGAAAGTGCGATTGGTGATGAACGCAAGGATACTGTAGTTACACAAGAGTTCTTAGATTCACAGATCGGCTACTATGAAAATCAGCTAGCCGAAGCAGATGCCAAGCTAGCGGCGTTTAAACGTGAAAATTTCGGAATGCTGCCTGATGATCGAACAAAAATCGAGGGTAGGTTGGACGATCATAAGGTTGCTTTATTGGGAACAAAGCAACAATTGGCAGTTCAAGAGAGTAAGTTGAAACTCTTTCAACAACGGTTAGGTAGTTTGCCAAGAACATTGTTAAGAAGAACCTCAACGGCGATAGCATCATCATCATCAATAGATGAGGTCTTAAATGAACAAAAACGAGAGCTTAGTTCTCTTCAGTCCCGCTACACGGATAAGTTTCCAAGAATAACGCAATTGGTGGATAGTATCGCTGAGCTGGAAGCTCAGAAATCGCTTGATATTCCCTCTGAGCAGGTTGGTTCTAGTTTTAGCCGTGAATCTAACCCTGTATACGAAAATATGTTATCGCAATACACGTTAGCGGAAATCGAGGTTGATGCTCTTAAACGCCAGGTCGCGGATAATCAAGCAGCGGTTGTAAAACTCGAGACTGTGATTGATGCTATGCCAGACGTTGCTAAAGATCTGAATCGACTCGTGCGAGGGAATGAATCGCTACTAGCCTCTTACAACGAAATACTATCAAGACGCGAGGCAGCACGCTTATCCGAGCAAGTCGAACAAAATGTTGATGATGTGAACTTTAGAGTAATAGACCCGCCCTTTGTTTCCTCCGATGCGACAGGCATGCCCAAATACTATTTGACTGGCGGAGCGCTGGTAGGAGCTTTTGGTATAGCGGCTGCGGTGGCATTTCTGCTATCTCAGTTAATGCCTGTATTTTATGATGCAAACAATGTTGCAGGGTTAACTGGACGTAGCGTTTTGGGATCTGTTCGTAAACAATCGCCGGTAATCAAGCAGATTATCAATTATTTGGATTGGACTGTATACATATTAGGAACCGCTTTTTTGTTATTTCTGGGTGCCATCATTACAGCTTTCTATATGGATTTGATACAAGCTGTGCATCTCGACAGGTTTTTAGGTAGTAATGTTAACTCTTTAGTCCAACAGACCATCAGTAATGGGTCTGTGGTGGGTGAGAAATTGAAGGAAGTTCTCGGGCGTTAATACAAAATTATTACATCAGGTGAAAAGATGATGCTGTCCAAAGTATTTTTCCAGTCAAACATAGAGTATACGTATAAGAATCTGTAAGTACTGGATAGAAAGTATGCATCTGCGTTTGATCAGTGGTAGTTATTATATTAACAAGATAATTCGCGTCGGTTACCACGCACATAGAGGAATTGATTTGATTTCGAGCGAACAGAACGATGAATGATATAGAGAAAGCGGTCGCAGCCTTACGTTCTGATCTTCAGAATCGAGAGCAGAGCAACGACATGCATGATCATGATTCCATGCAGTGTTCAAGAAAAATTAGAAATCAAGTATTGAAAACTAAAGTGGATATTGATTTTTGTAACTCTGGAAATGAATATAAATCAGGGAATAGTTCTGCTCATGCACAGCACTCTTCTGCAGCTGACGTAGCGATGTATTCCGATACAAAAAAGAAAGACGCGGTGGATAAAGGTAAGGGATTACCCGCGCTGATGTGCTCAATACCTCTTGGATCGCTTAATCAGAAAGGCTATTTGACTCCGAAGTCAAATAGAACAGCGCTAAAACAAGAATATAGGAGAATCAAAAGGCCACTGTTGCAAAATATCAGGCATAACGCGCATTCGACGGGCCTTAATAACATCATTGCTGTTACTAGTGCACTTACTGGAGAGGGAAAGACCTACTCAGCGATAAATCTGGCAATGAGTATGGCTATCGAGAAGGGACGCACTGTGTTGCTTGTTGATGCGGATGTTGTTAAAGGTTCCGTGGGTAAGCTATTTTCAATGAATAAAGACCAAGCTGGTTTGGTGGATGCACTAAGTAGCGATTCAATGGATTTGTCGAGCGTCATAATGCAGACAAACATTCAAAATTTAAGATTTTTGCCAGCAGGCTCTAAAAATGTAAATGCTAGTGAGTTGCTTTCAAGTGAGTCGATGTCATCTCTAGTTTTGGAAATATCAAAAAGATACCAGGACAGAATCATTATTTTGGATTGCCCGCCTATGCTTCAAACCAGTGAAGCGAACATTGTAGTCGATCATGCAGGACAAGTAGTTTTTGTTGTTGAGTCTGGTGTGACATCTAAAAAAGCTGTAGTAACGGCACTAAATGAAATAGCTTCCGATAAATATGTGGGCGTCTTATTAAATAAAAGTAATACTCGCGTAGGTAATAATTACGATTATCGATATTAATAGGCGTATCTATGTATATTTATGGAAAATTTAAAGCCTTCAATAAGCTGAGATATATTTACCAAAAAATATTGCTATTCATCGTTTTATACCCGGTAACATTGACGCTTGCTGAGGCTTCCAAGCTATCATTTAATCCCTCTGTAAGTAATACGATAATACAAAACTGGGATAATGGAGATGATACTCAACCGGGCGGCTTTGTATCATTGAAGCCGAATTTATTGGTGTCATATAACGGAAAAGTAGCAAGTAGTGCTCTTAATCTTGGTGTGGAGCAATTAGTTTCATCTAATACGAAGGAGACAGCCGTTACTCCGCAAATGTCGTTTTCTACAAGCGTTGATGTGAATAACAGATATAGTTTTAATTTTAAATCTAACGCATCTCGTCGAATAAGAAATGGACCATTTACATCTGATTCAGAAGCATTGGACCTCGAGAACAACAATATTGTATATAACTTTCTCGCCAGACAGTCTTATCGTCAGAGATTAAGCTCTAGTGCGTTGTTTAATCTGCAGCACAGCTATTCCAATTCACAGTCGACTCTGGCTACTGATACAGGTAGTCAGACGCACGCAGCGGAAATTGAAAATCTGTTGCTGCTAAGCTCCAAAGGTACCCACGTTAGGCTATCAGGCCTTTATCAACTCACGGATTTTAATAATGAGGAGGTGGCTTATACAGGGGAATTACTTGCGGTGGTTGTACACCCATTAAGGCGAACTCTGAGTGTATCAACAGGAGTTGGACGTGACTGGGTACGCTTAAGTAACGCTGATTTGCAGATTCAAACAGAAATATGGCAAGTTGGTTTGAATTGGGATGTATCGCCTCGATTAAGCACCACAATTCGGTATGGAGAACGTTTTTTCGGCTCTGCTCCTGCTGTTATTGTTAAATATTCTGCGCGTCGTTCGGGTGTAGAGCTCAATTGGTCGCGGTCCTTGCAATTACTCCAATCTGCTGGTATCCCTCCTCAAAGCGATAAAGAAAGCAGCGGCAATGTAGATGTGTCAGATAGTGAATTAGAATTTATCGGTTTAGCCCCAACATCGTCTTTTTTGGACGAGTCTAAATTAGTAAACGAGACTGTATCTTTAGCAGCGTATTTCAATGCCAGTAAAACTCAGTTCACATCGACATATTCTTACCTACAGTCAATGGAATATGCTCAGCAGGAAGAGGCTACATTCCATAGTTTGAGATTTGAAGCTAGCCGAAACTTGAGCCGTTCAGTGCGAGGCAGAATAGGGTTGACATTTTCGACAAGGAAATTGAACGATGAAAGCGGCGTCGAAACAAACGACAAAGACCAACAATTTAGGGCAACCATCATATGGTCAATTTGATTTATTATAGGTACTCAAAAACAGCCACAATATAAAAACACTATTTGACATCAAAAGACGTAAGCATTATCGAGACGTTTGACTGAATAGATATGAACCCACTTCAACTAGTTTCGCTTTGTTCTCTTCAATTTCACCCTCTGATGCAAGTACGTAGATTATGCTTAAGCTATTTTTTAATAACAGACGACTACGAAGTTCGTAATATTTGGCTTTGATCTCACTATCAGTTATTACACCGTCGACGTAGTACCACATCAGCACTGTAACGCTGGAATTTGCTGACTTCAATTGATATGCGTTCATACTTTCAGTGTGAGTAGCGTCTGAACTATTTGTGATATTTACTTGTCTCTTGTCTCCTAATCGCCATTGCTGTCCAATGCTGTTAGACAAGTTATTCTCAGTGCTCACCATTTCCTTTCCTTGAGACTGATCAGTGTAAATAAATGCGGATGCGTACACGTGATCATTGTGAGCGTTAATATAGTCAGTTACCATTTTTGTTGTATATCCTGAGAAATTTAATTCCCAAGAAGTAGTATAAAATAATGCATTTGTATCTAAGGTATTTGTGCCATTTGGTAGGATTCTGGAAAGTTTGTGTGATGTTACTTTGGCTGATTCTAATGAAGATTGAGTTCGGATGGCCATTGACCATGCAGGCCCGGCAGACGTAGAAACAGCTACGATGATCCATGTTAGAAGAAACCGCATTGTTGAAGCAGACGAATCATGCTGATATTCGATTTCATCGTTTATGCCTGAAACAGACTCTATATCTTTGGGTTCTTTCTCTTGAAAGTAGTAGCCGATTCTAAATAGGATAAACATAACTATGCCAAAAAAAAGCCATCCGTAAACCAAGTGATCTACTCCTGTGGCTAAGCGATTACCACTAACATGTCCCAGCATCACTATAATGTAGGCTCGTATGCTGTTAGCGATAATTGGCACTATAACTGCCAATATCATGAATATTGCTCGCCATTTGAAAGTGGTTAGTTGTAGGTACGCATACAGGCTACTCAGAACTATGGATGCGATTAAATATCGAACTCCGCTGCAAGCCTCTACAACTGACCAATTACCTGTTGGAAGAGTAAAATATAGTCCCTCTCTATAGATAGGTATTCCGGTAACGCTAATTGCCCAAACAGTCAAGTCCGCTGTAAGCTCCATAAGTTGTGGAACAAGTTCATCGCCTATTGGAGCTAGGAAAATTAGAAAAAAAAGTGCAAACCGTATCTTACTTGCGAGTTCGGCTCCAATGACAACCCAAATGGTTAGTATGAAAATTAATACTGTGAAGAGCTGTTCAAGAACCTGTATACCTGTCTGTTGTGCTATTAGCCATGCGAATCCACAAAGCAAAATTAATGGTATGGCGCGCCAATCTGGAGTTACTATGCTGGTTGCTAGCAACGCTCTCTTTCGCCAAATAAGGTAAGCGAATATAGGCAATACGAAATAACAGTGTGCGAATGTATCTGACGTATCCCAAAGGTTGAGTATTGACCGTATAGATGGCCACATTAATAAAACGAGGGTGGTTAATGAAATTAAAGACCAAACAAGAGGCTGTTCTAATCGCCTATAGTCGGACCAGTTCAACTTATTCATAGATTCTAATTTGTAGCGCATTTAATCAGATTTAAGGTGAGTCATCACTACATTCCTTAATGGAGCATATCAAGTATGCATCGTGATAAAACCTATACAGAAGTACTACAAGGCGACTTTGCTATCAGTTTGCTGAGCAAATATGAATTACAATTGAATTAAATGTAATTCACTTAAATAGTGCAATTTATGCAGGCAACCCGAACGTATTATACGATTGGGTTAAATGCGTCTCGAGTATTTGTGGATTGGTCTACTAGGAAAATGATTAGAGTAGAAATATTATCATCTACTGATTTGCTGACGAAGTCGATTCTTCATGTTGATACGGCTGCGTTTCCGGATGATAGTGGCTGGTTTGAACTATTTGAAAAACACATTCTTACAAATAAAGAGGAGCTTCGTTTGTATGTTTTGACTAATGTTGAATATGACGAGTCATGTTATTTGCCTTTGATCAAATGTGTGGCAGGGAAAGGGTTCGTCACATTACGGTCAATGGAAAATTATTATACTGTTGATTATCGACCAATCTGTTCATCAGAATCGTCAAGATTGCTCATAAAAGATGCTATACGGCATATTGATAAGAACGAAGCTGTGCATAAAATTATTCTTCAACCGATGGACGAGGATGCGCCGGAAACACGTCTTCTTGAAAATGAGTTACGAAGTATCAATTGGTTAGTTTTGAAAACTGAGTGTCAAGTAAATTGGATTCATGAACTAGATGGTTCGTACCAGTCATACCTAAACGGGCGACCGAAACGACTAAGAAATACAATAAAGCGAAAAACCAAAATAATTTACAATTTACCAAATGTTAAATTATCTGTATTTGACGGCAGTTGCAATATTGAATCGCTAATTGATGCATATGTCCATGTATATGATAGAAGTTGGAAAGTGGCTGAACCGTATCCTGAATTTATTCCGGAGCTTATAAGATCGACAGCTAAGCGAGGGCATTTACGACTGGGACTACTGACAATAAATGGACATCCGGTAGCTGTACATTTTTGGATAGTTAAACATCAGAGTGCATACATATATAAATTAGCCCACGATATGGAGTATGACAAATATTCGCCTGGTACTGTATTGATGGCTGAAATGATACGAATTGGGATAGCGTCGGACAGTTTAAAGATAATTGATTTTCTTAGTGGTGATGATAACTACAAACGGGATTGGATGAGTACCCGACGTGTGAAGGTTGCTCTTGTCGCGTATAAAACTACTTCATTCAAAGGTTGTTGTTTATATGCTTACGATCAAATGATTCGGCCAGTTAGACGATATATCGTTAGGCAGTTGTGTAGATTTATGCCGGCATCGTTGAGTGATAGCGTAAAAGTATAAACTGAGTGCTAGTCGTAGGAAAATTAATGAAAACACTTAAAATTGAAGACCTCTATAGTGCTGTCATGTCGGTAACAGGCGGTAGCTCAGATAACCAAAGTCTTTCTCGCGATTTAGAGCTACTTGGGGTAATGCCCGAGCTGGATTCTATAGCAATAGTAAATTTAATCGTAGAGTTGGAGAATCGATATTTATTTAAAATAGAAGACGATGAAGTCGAATTTTCTATTTTTGAAACACTAGGGTCTCTTCTTGACTTTACGCAGCAAAAGTTAGACGCGAGCTCATTGGATTCAAGCGGAACTCGCTAATTTAGCAAAATGGTTGATGTAAATAAAAATATCACTGAGTTATTCGAATTTATTCCGGGCAGTGTAGGTTCACTATTCACTGCTTCAACCTTTCCGGTGAACAATAGCCGACATAAGAAGAATATTGTGTTGATTATTTCTCCATTCGGTGAAGAAATGAATCGTTCACGTGGATTTCTAACCTTGTTACGAAAGCAGCTTGCGGTTCAAGGTTTTACAGTCATTCAGCCAGATTTGTTCGGGACAGGTGACAGTGCTGGCGAGTTTGTAGACGCATCAGTGAAAATTTGGCTTGATGATTTGGAAGCTGTAGCCGAGGTTTTCAAATTTAGTAATGAAGATAGTATAACTATTCTGGGAGTACGTGCCGGGTGTCTACTTGCACACGAACTGTTTAACGATATAAATTCTAGTGAAGCATTTACATCTAAATGCAGTCTTATATATGTGCAGCCAGTGGATAGCGGCTACAACGTCATTCAACATTTGTTGAGAACGCGAGTGGCCACAGAGCGTTTTTCTGGTAACAAAAGTGAGAGCTCAGAGGTACTCTGGAAACGCTTTGAATCTGGTGATAACCTATCTATTGCCGGATACGATATCGGTGCAAAGATGGCAATTGGAATGAAGAACTTGAGAATAGATCATCAGTTAACCCCTCCCTCAAATGATGCATGTTGGATACAACTAACAAATAGTGCGCTAATTGAATCTATGAATCCTTTATGGAATGTGGAGAAGATATCAGCTAAGCCATTTTGGCAGCTTCAGGAATATGAGCCTGAACAGCATCTAGTAAGTTTCATCGGCAAATGTGCAAGCTCTTCAGAATAGGACTCTAATTTAATGCTAGAAGAAGCATTTACCTTTCAAAGTGGACAAAACCGATTGGTTGGAATTCATCACAATAGAAAAGCCCGCAATGACATTGGGGTACTTATCATTGTTGGAGGTAGGCAATATCGAGTCGGTGCGCATAGACAATTTGTATCCATTGCTCGACTGCTGAGCAATAGAGGTCACACAGTACTTAGGTTTGATGTGCAAGGTATGGGCGATAGTGAAGGCAAACAGACTCATTTTTTAGCATTGCATGAAGATATTTCCAACGCTGTGAATGTGCTACTAGAGCGATCGCCGCAATTGAAGGGCATAATGTTGTGGGGCTTATGTGATGGAGCATCAGCCGCTATAGTCAGTGCTAGTAAACTGCCAAAAATTACTGGTGTGATGATGTTGAATCCATGGATCAGTACTGAAGAAAGTGCTGCTCGCACACATGTTAAGCATTACTATCGTGGTCGTTTAACCAGTCGCATATTCTGGAGCAAGCTATTCAGTGGAAAAATAAACTGGATCTATGCATTTACTTACTTTGTGAAAAGTATAAAAAAAATCATAGGTGGTCCCAAAGAAAGATCAATGTCCTTACCAGATATTGTTGTAGGCGCTGTTATGCGATTTGACGGACCTATGGCTATTGTCTTGAGCTCAAACGATCTTACAGCGCGCGAATTTAAAGAAGAGTTCGAGGTTCGAATGAATAAATCTAGTTTAATTCGAAAAAATGTTGATATTCAAACGATAACCGCAGACCATACATTTTCTTCATTAGAAAGTTACAAACAATTGTGCAGTATTACCTGTAAATTCATTGAAAAACTCAATTGATATTAATCAATAAGTATTTCAATAGGAGCAGGGTGCCCAAGAAAATTATTCGGACTTGCACTAATTCCATAGGCGCCAGATTGGTGAACTGCAATATAATCTCCAACGTCAGTAACCGGCAGCGTCACGTCTTTACCAAGTATATCTAATGGGGTGCACAGAGGGCCTACCACTGTGACAATTTCCTTTTCTGAATGCAATGAAGAGGAGGTAATTGGATAGTTTCTCTGTATTACTTGTCCAAGATTGCCAGTTGCTGACAGATGGTGATTTAATCCTCCTTCAACAACTAGATACACATTGCCTCTTGATATTTTTTTATCAATAACTTTGGCTAAGTAGATGCCTGAATTTGCAACTAAATATCTGCCTAACTCCACTATGACGGTTGATCGATGCCGCATATTGCTTAGTTTTTGCTCTAGCGCGTTTCCTATGTGTTGAATATCTATTTCATTTTCATTGTCGAAATAAGGAACTCCAAAACCTCCTCCGATATTCAATATGACATCAGTTAGAGAATATTTATCGATTAGCTCTGACATCATATCCAGTATTTGAGACTGTACGTTTTCAATAATATTTTTGTCTAGCATTTGTGAACCCACGTAACAATGCAGGCTATGGCATAGAATGCTATTCGACCGCAGTAGGTCGAATACGTCAGACACTTGTTCGAGATCAATTCCAAAAGGTTGACTTCCGCCACCCATAATCATTCCTGAACGTTTCACAGCAAACGTTGGGTTAATTCGAACTGAGACTAACGGAGTAGCTCCTAACGAATCAGAGATGTTAAGTAATCTGATTAACTCATTAACAGATTCAATGTTAATAACGATATTTGCGGCAATAGCCGCCTCGAGTTCTTGATCCGTTTTACCAGGCCCTGAGAATGTAATACGTGTTGAGTGTACTCCTGCCCCAATTGCAACTAACATTTCTGAATGTGAAGCCACTTCAAGTCCATCTACAAGATTCGCGATAAAGGAAACAAGTTGCGAATGTGGGTTAGCCTTTATTGAATAATGAAGATTAATGTTGTCAGGAAACGCAGCACGGAAAGTGCTAATATTTTTCTCTATGACAGAGCGACGATATATGTATGCAGGTTTGTTGGACGCTATCTGAGATAATGATCGTAGTTTCAAGTCGATATCTTGAGGTGGTGTTCTAGAAAGCATTTTTTTACCTATAGAGTAAGCGTATACGCAGTATATCGTTCACACAGTTAAGTTATGTTTAGGTTATTATCGGAAAGGTATGTGTTCAATACTGTTTTATCTATTTTTCTATTAGGGTTCAGTGGGAGTGAATCAAGAACAATCAGTTTGTGTGGAACCATGTAAGTAGGAAGCTCGTGTCTACAACACTGCAGTAATTCAATTGGGTCAGTATCTATACTCAATGTTACAAATACATATACCAGTAATATATTTTGACTGTTTGGAGAGCAGATAACGGCCGCATCGCTAATTACAGGCATGCGAGTAATTTCATGTTCAATCTCTGACGGTGAAACTCGATATCCATTTATCTTTACCTGATCATCTTTTCGTGATACGTAATATAGATATCCTTCTTCATCGGCATACACCAAATCTCCAGACCATGCGTATATAGTTTGATCGGGGAATTCGGATTGCTTACGATGCCTAAATTTTCTTGCTGTGGCTTTTTGGTCATTCCAATACCCAGCCGTAACCAGCGGACCTGATTGAATAAGTTCACCTATTTCCCGTGGGGGCAGAATTTCATCTTGGCTACCTACCACTAGCACTTGAGCAAAAGGAACTGCTTTCCCGATAGAGTTTGGTCGAGTTGTCAACTGATTGGGCGGTAGGTAAGTCGCTCTGAAAGCCTCTGTAAACCCGTACATGGAATACAGTTGGATATTAGGTAGTTTGTTTTTAAGGCTGTCGATAGTACTTTCGTGAAGGCGTCCACCCGTACTTGTGATGTATCGAAGATGCGGTAAATTAGGCCAATCCATTTTCGCTAACTTACTCCAAACATGTGGCACAGCTGGTATTCCTGTAACTTTGTTTCTAATTACTTCATTGATAACATCGTTGGGTAAATAGTAATCGAATAGAACGAGGCACGCTCCACTCACAATAGCTGACGTTAATTGACTTAGTCCATAGTCAAAGCTAAACGGCATAAGCGCTAAGATACGATCGATAGGTGTGATATGAAGATAAGAGCTGATCGATGCCGCGCCATAGTCCAAGTTTGACTGTGTAAAAACTACGCCTTTAGGCTTACCGGTACTTCCGGATGTATAAAGTATTACGGCGGGACGTTTGTCAGAGATCAGCTTAATGTTGGAAATGCCAGATCTTTTGTCAACTTCTTCTTTCAGAAAATCGGTCCAAGTGCAAACTGTCAGAAATTCTTTATTCGAGGGTATCTGATTACCGTGAGCCTTGAATATTTCATTTCTATTTTCAAAAAGTATGAACTGATATTTTGATACATCTATACATTTTTCCTGAAGTGCCTTTAATGTATGCGCAGTGCAAAATAACAGTTCAGCACCGCTTTCGATTAGTATGTAGTTGATTTGATGAGGTTTAAGTAGAGAATTTATAGGCACTATTACTACGCCCATCGAAAGGGCCGCAAGAATAAGTTGTACGCTGTGTATTTTCTTGTCTACAACGACGGCTATAACGGAGTTGCTGGTAACATTTTTGAACTGTAACGCTTCACATACGATGCCAACGCTATTAGCAAGTGTTTGATAAGACGTTTTCTTCGTGCCTTCAATTACTGCAATACGATCTGGATTGTTGGTCGCTTCTTCATTTAGCCGCTCGATAACTGATTGAACTGCTACGCCCTGACTAATACCCATTACTTAGGTTTCACAGCTTCAATTTTTTCGAAAAGAGCCTTTGCATCATTTATTTCAGCGAAATCAGTTCCATATTTGCCTTGTATAATTGGGTGTAGCAGTGAATAGGCTTTAGAATAATTTTCGAGTTCATATTCAATCTGCGCTCCGTGTAATAGGATAGCGGGATCTTTAGCGCCTAGTTCTTGTGTTCTATAGAATGCAGTTTGCGCTTGTTCAATTTTATTCTGTAGTAATAGAATAACTGCAAGCGTATCAATGGTAGCTATATTGTCTGGTTGTATTGCTAATGCCTTTTTTACATGTTTTTCTGCCAAAGCTGGGTCGGTGTTTCTTAAGTACCATGCCAAGTTGTTTAGCGCAGTAAAGTTTTCGGGTTGTTTTTCTAGTACATCTTGGTAGGCTGCAATGGCGTCTTCTTCGCGTTCCAAATTACCGTATACATTCGCTAGAGTCATTCTTACTCGTTCGTCCAGTGGATTTGCTTCGAGCCAGCTCGTCATTAGTTTTATAGCTTCTGATTTGCGATCTTTGGACCACAAATCTTGAACTAACTTCATGACGTCATCTGTATTTTTCAGTTCTACTTTGTTGGAAGGGCTTTCGGACTGTTTTTTGGCTTTGATAAACTTACCTTTCAGTGTAGGCAGTGCTTTTGTGTCAGGAACTAAGCTTTCTATTTTGTCGATATAACTTTGCGCTGAAACTAAGTCGTTTTGGTTTATATAGTAGTTTGCAGCAGTAACGAGTGTTGGAGGGTTATCCGGTGCTAGTCGTAATGCTTCATTCAGATTTTCAATCGTTTTCGCTTTGTCTAGTAAGCCGGAATAGGCACTTGCGCGTTGTAAGTATAATGAAGAATCAGTCGGGTATTTAATAATGCGTTTATCTAAAGAAGTAAGCACTTCATCGTAGAGTTTTAGTTGTAACTTAGCATTTATTTGTAGCTCAAAAACATTTCTGAAAAGTTGCTCATTTTCACTCATGGTTGAAACTATGGTAAGTACATCATCGTAGTTTTCGTTTAAATATTTTAATTTTGCAATTTCAAAATTAGCCTTAAATGATCTTGGGAATTCGTTATGGACTTGTTCAAATGCAGTCAACTTCTTCTGCCAGTTTTCGGAATCTGGAGTTTGCGCTGCTAACGTTAGAAGTATATCTTCTCGCTTAGATCCATTGGCATATCTCAACGCCTGCTCTAAAACAGCTTTAGCGCCGTTTGGGTCGTCAACAAGTAGGACCCTAGACAACATGATTGAAGAAAAAGCTGAGCTTTTATTGGCATCTAAAGCTTGTCTGAATGCTTGATCGGCTGCGGTAAGGTTTTCGGTTTGAATCGATACAAGTCCCATTAAATTGTAAGGTGTAGGGCTGTCAGGCATGCTCGATTTTAAGTCCTCTATAAGCGATAAGGCATCGGTCGGTTGATTGTTTGCAATAAACTCAATGACCTGCGATATATTCTGTTCTATTTCTGTCAAGTATGGCTCACTACTGTGAGTTGCAATTACTTCGGTTGAAAATTCCTCAATTGGTGATCTTTTCAGAGTCAAATCAGATGCATTATGTTGGCCTGCTAATTTTAACGTATTGTGTAGTTGCAGCATCGTTGATATAGCGTCTTCGTATCTCCCTTGCTTGAGGTATGCCGTACTAAGCAGTTTAAAAGATAGAGGGCTTGCATCGCCGTTAATGAGAAGTGGTGCTAGCGTTGTTTCAGTTTGTTCATACCTTTTATTCTGCAGTCTTATTGCTCCAAGTAGTGTGCGCGTGGATGGTGCATCGCTAGCGATTAAACTCTTTTTTGCGTATTGCTCCGCTTGTCCAAGGTTTCCGACTTGAAAATGAATTGATGCAATTTTTGTTAATGCTGGTACATAATCCGGAAAAGATTTTAGCGTTTTTTCTAATTCTAATTGAGCATCAAGGTAGCTTCCATTATTCATATGGATTGCGCTATAAAGTTGATTCACCCAAGGGTGATTTACGCCGTTATTTCGTAGTGCTTTTAAATCTAGTTTGGCTGCTTCAAAATCCTCAGTTTGTACCAAAATTGTAGCTCTTTTTAGTAATGGCTCTAATTTATTACTGGAATATTCGATTGCCTTTGAATACGCATCGATTGCTTCATTTGTATTGTTTTGCGCTAATTCTAAGTTGCCCAAAAGCGTCCATGCGTTTCCATAATTTGGAGAGTGCTGCAAAGTAGTGTCGATGTTTTTCCGAGCACTATCTAAGTCGTTATTATTTAATGCTATGAGTGATTTGACTAAATATGCTTCTCTAGATGTAGGATCAGCAACTATTGCTGACTGAAGTTTAGCGGTAGCTTGTTCGTTGTTACCCATGCTAACACTGGCCATAGCTTGATTTGATAGAACATAGGCTTTGTCCATCTCTTGGAGGTCATCGGTTTTAAGCTGATTTAATTCTTCGTATTTATTCTGTTCAATAAGCGCCTGAGAGAGCATTGCTGTAACAGTAGATTGAGAAGTGCCCAAATCGATTGCTTTAAGGAGTTCTTTTTCACTGCCAGCAGCATTAAGATTCAATAACTCTAGTTCTGCAAGCAGGACTCTAGCTTCAGGGCTTTCAGTGTTTGCTTTAACAGAGTTACGGGCCTCAATCGTGGCAGAGTTAATAGCTCCTTTTTTATAGTGTGCTTTCGCGCGATCTAGATACTCAGCAGAGGAGATTTCTGTTGAACAGGCCGTTAACAGAGACATAAAAATAAATGCATAAGCCGCGATTTTTGTTGTCATCATGTTCTTGGCCCTTTTTAAAATAAAGCACTACAATTATCAGCGTTTTAAGAATCTTCAGCAATCATTCAAATGGCTGCAATTCGGCTAACCCATTTGACTTGAATGTGTGTTCAGTATGTACCTCCGCGTGAAATGGTTACTCAGTAGTAAAAAACGTACGAAGGGACTCTCCAACCGAGTATCTGGATTGGCCGTGAGTGGGAGATTGATCTCCAATCTCCTGCATTGAAAGGAAATTGGACAAGTGTCACAGGGGTTTAACGTAAGGATAGAGCCATCACTAAAATGTAACTATATAAACTTGTGAGTTCTCGTGATCATGTCTGTCAGGTACTGACGTACTTTAACCATATTTGAAAAAAAGCTGTTTACGCACTTCTAGGGTAGTCCCTTTATCAATAGTGGTCCAAGTATGACGGTTAGCCAAACAGGCATGTTGCGCCAAACAGCAATGGCCAATTTAAATTTATGATTTTCTTGAGAAAGGTTGTTTACGGTCTCATTTGTCGACTCCCAAGAATGCCAATATAGTTGCTGTGGTTTTGCACCCCATTGTTTTTTGAATTTATAGGTTGAGCTTTCGATTGTTGATCGCCCAAAGTCAAAGAATGCAAAGCCATTGTCGGAAGCATATCCTAGTGCTTCTCGATAAAGGAGCATGTTAACGCCCAGAGAATCAAAGCGTCTGATAGAGGATGCCCAAGGTATTTCAACAGTATTTCCATGAGCAATAAGAAATCCAGTTGCAACAGGTTTACCTGATAAGCGTATAACGAGTATTGTTGCGTCGTTGTCGAGCATTTTTACAATTTGTGTAAAAAAGAACTTTCGGTGTATGGGCGTTCCGAGGTCGCGCATTTTTGTGCTGAATACTTTGTAGAAGTCGTTTATTAATTCTGTTTTCCCAATGTGTACGGTACAACCGGCAACGCGAGCTTTGTTCGATTGAGCGCGCAAGCTAGATTTTAGAGTTTTTTCAAAGTTCGATTTGCTGTTAGGTAACGGTAGCGTCATGGAAATTTTATTGGTGTTTTCAATCCAATTCGTTCTCTGAATAGATTCTCGGAATTCTGCTCGTTCGCATCCCATTGAAATAGCTAATTCAGTTGCTTTCTTTAGCAAAAATTCACCAACTGTTGAACTATCTGCTAGCGGTCCAGCGTAATTAAACCATGGAAGCGATACCATATAAGTACCAAATGCTCGAGTTGAAAGTATGGTGCAGGGGAGTACTCCACAGACTTTTCCAGGCGAGCATTCTGCTACCAAATATACGGAATTTTGACCAGTAGTTTGGTCAATCAGGTCTTTAAAGCCATAGTTGTGGTAGGCCGTTTTCTTTGGATGAGAATTTATATAGTTGCTGTATGAGGTAATATCTGCTTCAGTTTTTACTTCATAAATATATATGGACTCAATATTTGAAGTAAATTCAGAATGGTCCGAATGGAAGTATGATGGGCATGAGACATTGGTATCTGGAGTAGCTGAATGCTCTTGAACAGCGACGCTTTCTAAAATGGATGCAAGAATTTCAAGGATTTCCTTTTCAGCAAGTTTAATCTTAATAGAATGCGCTGTGGCCTTATGTTTGTACGGATTTGGGTCTTTGCCAGCTCGTTTGGCTAAACCAATTTCACGGTTTATGATATTCCGTTTTTGATATAAGTCGTGCAATTTTGTGGAATACGAATCTAATTGCGGTTGATTTGAAGAAATAATAGAATTGTATTCACTTTTAGTAAGCTCATAGTGTTCTTCAAAAGTGCGCGTTAACCAACCGACTGGGTCCTTTAAGGCAGATTTTGTAATTGGGGTCATCGCTTTTTTATCAATTGTGCTGGATTTCCAGCAACAATTGAATTAGTTGCTACTGGATTGACGACCACCGAGCCGGCGGCCACGATAGAGTTATCGCCAATGTTAGCCATAACCGTGGAATTGTTTCCGATCCAACAGTTCTCGCCAATTGATATCTTTAACATAGTGCCGCCTTGTACTCTTATTGGTCGTTCTATATCAGTAAATATGTGTTGTCTTTTGCCACTTAAGATATGAACGCCACTACCGATGAGCGTATCTCTTCCGATGGAGCTAGATCCAATATTACTCTGGCTGCCGATATAGACGTTTTTACCTATGTCTGTATCCGACTGTGAGAGTAACGTGAGGAAGCCAATTACGATCTCTCTATCGGCCTTGGTACAAGCATGGCAGTAAAAAGCTGCCCTCATGTAAGCTCCTATCTTGAACGGAATTATGCTAAGTAACTGTGAACATCCCTGGAAGAGATGAGTTTCTCTACCTAAAAATTTGTCTATATAAACTAGCACTAGCAAAGGTGTTATTAAAATCGTACTGATAATATGCAATGCTGTTTTTATCGAGGCTCTCATATTGGTTTTAGTTTGGAGCTACTTTTGGTGAGAATGACAATTCTGGTTATTTTGGCTTGATTGATGTAGGAACATCGATCTAATTGGTGAATAGTAATTCATCGTAGATACGAATTAGCTGCTTGCCAATAGACGCTGTATCGAATCGACCAAAGAGACTCTGATATCCTTGCTGTCCTATGCTCTTTCTAGCGCTCGAAGACTGAACGAGTGGCATTAGTGCATCGCAAAAATGCTTGACGTTCTCTGATTCAACTAGAACGCCAGCTTGATGAGAATTTACTATTTCAGGTATTCCGCCAATTTTTGATGCGACGACCGGTACACTTGCAGCCATGGCTTCAGTGATAACGCGGCCAAATGGTTCGTATCTGGTTGGAAGAAAAAAAACGTCTACGGAATTGAGTATCTCTGGAATATTTTTTCTGCTTCCAAGGAAATGAACATTGTTTCTAATACTGCTGTTAGAAACTTTTCTCTTACAAGATTCTACATAGTCACTTTCACTCTTTCCATCTGGTCCAACGATAAGAAAATGGACAGAAGGCTCTTTGCCAATCACTTTACTGGCAGTATCAATGAGAACATCTATTCCTTTTCTGTGACATATTTGTGCAATGGTACACACAAGTACATCGGATTTAGAAAAACCGAGCTCATCTCTTATTGACGTAGCTGATGAGAAGCGCTCTATATTTACAGCGTTGTACAAAACCTGACCTTTACCGTTTAAATCGTTATTGATGTCAACCTCACTCAACAGCTGTCCTGATACAGCCAGTACTTTTTTGCAAACAAGCCTATTAAAATTGGTTTTTCCTATCGTAGTCGCGTTTCTACAATGCAGCACTACGGGGATTTTTGCCATTCGTGCTGCTAACGCAATATCCAAATTCCAACCAAACTCATTTATGTGTAATAGATCTACTGAGTACTCTTTAAGTAACTTAGATTTTTCCAAAACACTTGAAATCATCTCTATAGGATTTTTTATGGATAAACTGTTTACATGAGATTGGATCACAGGAATTTTCCGTGAAGTTAGCTCGTCTATAAGTGGACCTTCTCCAGTTGCCAAGAATAGTGGTTCGTAATTTGAATGTTCCAACATTTCCATCATAGATACGAGCGACCTAGGAGAGCCTGTATCGTACTGATTTGATGAATATCGATATAACACTTTTTTTTTCATTCGGTTCATATCGAAAGCTTAGTTTTCTGCGGCAAATATAATGCAATCACAAGCATTGCATTTGTTTTGGAATTGAGCATTTACCAGTTTGGGTTATCGGTTATCTCCTAGCACTACCTAATCGAGTAGGTCTGTTTTGGCATTACATTCTTATGTGTAGCATGTGGCTCCGATTTACCGCACTAAATGGACATCACACTTATAAAGCACGCTCCAATTTACCGTTAGTTGATATCAGTTTTAGTACCGTGTGTGTATTTTATTCAGCTACAAGAGGTAATTGATGTGTACCGATGCTCGGTCTATTTATTGAGTTGGGCAATCTCCACTAGTAATGAAGCGACCTAGCCACGATCGGTTAACACCCAGATTGGTTGTGTCCTTTGAGTATAGAAGTCCGTTATGATGCACTGCAAACAATCAAATACCTCAACACTCTATTAATTGCGAATTCAGCCTTATTGTTTTTGGCGTTAAATTCTGATAATTAGCATCGAGTTTTGTAAAGTGTGGAGTAAGGATAAAATTACACTTCTACGTCATTCAGTTATCGAAATAATAGCTTACTTCGTTGCGGCCGCGTTATTCTCGTACGCTTCAATTATTATTACCGGATTCCAGTTTGGTGTAAGTAATAATGTATTTCACATACCTTTAGTTTTGAATTTGGTAGCTTCTCCAGAATTTTCAGACGACGAATTTTATCGATCACTATCCAACTTCACTTCAATTGTCTGGCTTCTATTCAAAACGATTACAAACGAATCCAATATAGAAAATGTATTTTATATTAGTCATTTTCTAAGCAGAACCGCCGCATTTCTGTGTTTGATAGTTTTAGCGAAGGCGGTCGGTATTAAGCCTAATGCTGCTGTTCTATTATTCGTTGCATGTGCAGCACTTACTCCTTGGCATCAAGGTGTGTCATTAATTGGCGGGCACGGGATGTTTATTGGGTACTTTACGCACAGCGAATTAACTTGGCCATTAATATTTATCTTTTTGACCCTGTTATCTCAGAATAAATATGTGCCGGCTGCTGCAGCTAATGGGTTGGTTTTTACAATAAATGCTTTTGTAGGCATATGGCTATTGGCAGGTGGTTTATTTATATTGCTTATTGAATTCAAAGCGGTTAGTAAAATGACGATAGTAAAATCAATGGCGTCCTTTGCCATTGTGGCTTCGCCTGTAATAATCTGGATAGCTATTTCGATTAGTGGATCTAACGCCGAAGTCATTTTTAATTATTTGGATTACATTCGAGCCTATTATCCAGGCCACTCATTAATAGAAGCCGCATCGTTCTGGTCTATAAAAACCTTTGTAATGGTGTTTTTTGCAGGATTTATTGCCGCTCAATATTTTGAAAATAAGAAATTCTGGATGTGTATTCAAATTGCGTTCATGCTTATTTTCCTTATTGGCGTACCGTTACCCTATGTAATAGATAATAGGTTTGTTCACAATCTAGCCTTGTTAAGGTCCTCGGGGGTAGAGCAATCGGTTGCCATTGTTCTAATATTGGCTGCTGGTACTAAGATGGTACAGAATGGCGGCAATCGCCATATTCAACTGTTAGGTTATGTGGTTTTATTTTCTTTGGTCGTACTTGAATTGAGTTTCGTTAGTATTAGCCTGGCAGCGTTGTCCCTTCTATCGGGCGTTTTGATTCAAAGTGAGTTGCTTTCATCTATTAAAGGTCATTTTATTAAGTCAATTTGGTTGAATCACGCTGCGCTTATAACAATATATTGTTTGTTATTTCTATTTTTATTTGAAGAGATTGCAGGAATTAAAACAGATTCATACAGAATAGCATTGTTGGTGGTCGCTACAGTTGGGATTGTGCTTCTATTGGCCAGCTTCTATTTGATTGCTCTATCTGGAAAAATTGCAGCGATTGTGTTTTTAGTGTTTGGCATAGGTGTTATTGGAAATTCATATTCACGCAACAGAATTGAGATAAATAATACCGGTTGGGATGATCTCGTATCGTGGATAAAAAGCAGTGGGATTCAAGGTGAGTTTTTATTGTCTGTTAATGATTCAAATACGAACCAATTTCAGCTCCAAGCCCGGAAGACGATCTGGGTGGATTGGAAGCAAGGAGCTGCGGTAATGTGGTCCCCTGACTTCTACAAACAATGGATGCCGCGACACGAGGAAGTCAAAAATCTGGAAACTCCTGAAGAATTCATCGATTACGCAATAAAAAACGAAATTCCAAATGTAGTCATTAGACCACAAGAGGGTTCGTGTCCTTCTCCCGCACGGCTTGTAAAAGAAACGCCTACTTATCTTTTATGTAGTATCGGTACAATCCGATAATTTGGCGCACAGCCTAACGTTATAGATCTGAAAATGCACAACAAGGCTAATGAAACGACATTCTGTAATCGACGATCAACCTTGTTGTATATTCTCCGTTGCAATCAACGTGAGTTTTCAATGAAATCTAAGACTGCTTGAATTGAGTATCTATTAAAGTCAGCTATAGTCAAAACTAGATATTTATGGTTCAATCGATAAATGCGCCGGTACGCCGTCCATAACAAGAATGTTGTCAAAGGCATACCAATCAGAGTATTGAGCTGAATCTGGGTATGTGTGAAAAGCTTCATTTCCACCGAGGCCAATCACATGCCAATCGGCTCTTTTAGGTTCTATACTCGAAGGCCCTTCCCACATGACAGATTTGTTAAATAGAATTCTCTTATCATCTATCCATTGAACTAGTTTCCCGTCGGCTACTCCAGGGGCTGAGTTCTTCTCAACATAGAAACCGAACTTTGTCCATTTTTCCTCTCCGAATATACTTCTAAAATCTAAATTCCCAGAGCTTGGTATTGTGCCGCCGTTAAGTTTATCGCTGAGCTGTGCAGTGGTGCCTCCAGCAGCCTGGCCAATAATATCGTTAGTGTAGTTTAATGAGCCGTCACCTCTAGTTAAGTTTCTTGGCAGGCCAGCTGGAGTAGTCATCCAATAATTCTCTCCAAAAGGACCTCCTCTCAGTGATTGGAAGTTTCTGACGCCGTACTTGCTGTTGCTAGCTAATTGCCAAAGATAAATGGGACCCGCCGTTCCATCGGTGAAGAAATCTAAGGGGCCAATATCTGCGTTCTCTTCATCCCACGCATATATTCGAAATATTTTGCCTTGACCCTGTGGTTCAAAGGTGGCGGAGAATTTTATCAAATACTCGACATATACTTTCTTTTGAGGCTCGGGAAGTTTATAGAGCATAACTTTGTCATTAACGTAACTGCGTTCATGAGACTCTCGCCAGAATACTGCTGACTTTCCTGAACCACCAAACGCTATGTCTGAATTTTTTTGTAAAATCTCTATAGCTTCGTGACCATTGGGAAATCCATTTGAAGGTGACCACGTAGCTCCTGCTTTTGCAGCAAACCAGCCTGACGGTATGCCATGTTCAGCATACATAATGCTATCAGCTGGATTATCGCTCCTGTTGATGCTTGTCCAGTCAGGGTGGTTATCGAAATTATCTTCGAATATAACATTTACCCCTTCAGAGGCTTGTCCGCCAGGAGGAGCATTGGCAACGCATTCAGCTGCTCCAACCAGTACTGGAAAGCAGGTAAGTAAAAAGCCCGCAACTATAGCGTTTGGTTTTTCCAAATTGAATAACGGCACTATCAGCACTCCAATAATAGATTGATAAACGAAATTTCGGCAGAGAACAAATCATCTTAAGTAAAAAGAGCAGAGTTAACTGATTTAGAAGGTTACGAAATTGAATCTTTCCATTGTTTGGAAGTGTACAGATTCATAACAACTTGATTGTCGTGAATGTGCTTTCCACAAAATGATATTTCGAATAGTCTCAATTAGCTAGTAATAAAGTATTAATCTAAAAAGTTTAATTAATAAAAAAAGGAATTTGGGCAATTGGAATTTCCATGCACTCAAACTAAAATATTTTTTTACTAGAATGCTCGAGTATTTTATTCTGATTGAAATACAGCTGATGAGGATTGGATTTTGATAACTAATTTATATGCTAATTAGTATTCCGATTAAGTAATATATATAACTGCATTATTCTCTAAGGTGCACCGGTTAGTCGGCGGCGAATTTCGCGCATTGTAGTCATTTCACAGTCATGCTTATTGCGTAAATGCTCAACGGTGTAACTAATATGATCTAAAAATCGTTTCTTATCTGCGTTATTCCTTACATACTGAGTGTTGCCAGGTAGTAAATCGGAGCTGTGAATAAACATATTGATAACCATGTCACCTCTCTTTATCGAGGCATCTATGCATCGGCAAACATCCTTATATTTCGTTCCTTCTGGTGTTACTGTGGTTTGTCTTAATATTCCTAATTGCCATAGAATGCCAATCAAACGCAACCTGTTTAAAGGTGATTTCGATAAGGTGGAATATATTTTATGCATGAGTTCAAAATTTGGGTGGTTATAGCCTCCGGTAATTGGAATTTCTAAAATATCTGCAGCTACGAGATCTCTCTCCAAAACACCTTTTAACCGAGAAGGCCAATGTGCACCAGTAGGTGTTTTTGAAAATGTGGAATGTTTGTCGGGATAGAATGGGTGGTTGCTAGAATCAACTCGATAACCCAATCGACCTAATACATTTAGATGCGAGTGATTGACTGCCCAGCGACCTGCTCTGTACGAATATGGGTGTCGCCCAAAAGTGTTAATTAATTTATTCGTTAGTTTTATGATTTTATTTTCAAACAAGTTCGTCTTTAAATTTACGGCGTGCGAGTTAAACTCATTGATATCTTCTTCTATTGGTGGGTTTGCCCATGGATGGAGGTGTGCTCCTATGTCGCATTCGTCTGCATCAAAATAACCACGAAGAATTTCTGCATGCACCGGACTGTCTGCCACGGCATAGTCGACAAAATAGGAAGGTTTAAGTTGAAGATCTTCACAGAACCGCTGAAAATGAGGTATTTGTTCAATATTCCGAGTTGAAAACGGTGGCTGTGGGAAATTGCTTGTCCAATCCCATTCTTCTTCTGTGTCTATGCTTAGAATGAAAAGAGGTTTTTCAGGTAATACTATATTGGGAACGAAATCTTCCATGTAGTGGCCAGAACCATCGATGTCCTACGAGTATAACCAAATATTTTGCATAGGACGGATTTCTAACAACACGCGTATGGTTAACCCCAAATGTGGAATTGTAATACTCATTGCATTCAATTCATCATAGGCAGAAGCACAAGAATCAGTTACATTTTTAAAGGACACAACTCTTACAATGTGCGGAATTGCAGGTTTTAACGAGGCAGTCCTATCCAATTGCAATGCAGAACAGGTGCTTACGCAAATGGGCAACGCAATTAAGCATCGTGGTCCGGATGCAGGCGTTAGCTATTACGACGATTATGTCGGGCTACGCCACCAGAGGTTAAGTATTATAGATACCAGTGAACACGGATTGCAGCCAATGCAGTCCTGCTCTGGTCGTTATTGTATTGTGTTTAATGGTGAAATTTACAACTTCGCTTCCTTGAGAGTTCAACTACAGCAGCAGGGAGTGACGTTTCGTGGTCATTCAGATACTGAGGTATTGTTAGCGCTCTATGAGCGCGATGGTGCAAGTTGTCTGGATCTACTAAACGGTATGTTTGCATTGGCCATTTGGGATACACAGACAAAAAGACTATTTTTAGCTAGAGATAGATTGGGCAAAAAGCCGTTGTACATCTGGCATAAAGGCAGAAAAATCGCTTTTGCTTCAGAAATAAAAGCATTGTTGACTGTCCCTGGCGTCGAGCGGAAAGTACGCCTCGATGCTGTAAAAGATTTTTTCACTTATCAGTACATTCCTGATCCAAAAACCATATTTGAAAATATCGAAAAATTACCTGCAGGTCATTTCATGTATGTGAACTCAGATGGCGAGAAACACATCGAACAATGGTGGGATGCTAATTTTGCGACAACTAATAGAAATTCAGATGAAGATCTTGCGGAAGAGTTGCATGCATTAATTGACGATAGTGTAAAACTACGAATGGTTAGCGATGTTCCACTAGGTGCGTTTTTGAGTGGGGGGGTTGATTCAAGTGCTGTTGTAGCCTACATGTCGTCACATAGCACGAAACCAGTTACGACTTGCTCAATTGGATTTGATTCCAAACGTCATGATGAAACTGTTCATGCTCGTGCAGTCAGTGAGTTGTTTCAGACTGATCATAACGAATATCAAGTAAAGGCTGATGTGGCCAAACACCTAGTATCAATCGTAAAATATTTCGATGAACCGTTTGCGGATGCATCTTTTCTGCCGACATATTTTGTTTCTCAAATGGCGCGAAAGGCCGTAACCGTTGCACTCGCTGGAGATGGTGGGGACGAGAGTTTTGGTGGTTATGCCAAGTATGCTGGTTACGAGCGAGAATTAAATTGGCGTTCTAATTTACCCGGTTGGGTTTCACCGAATATATTGATTAGGCTATCCGGTTTTTTATCAAATTCTCGAATAGCTCAATTACAAAGAGGAAGCAACCTACTAAATTCGCTAGGCGCTGAGAATGATTTTGGATTTTTCTTATGTAATTCGATGTTTAGAGAAAACCTTTGGCAGGAGCTTGTCAAAGGTGATCTTTCTAATGAGACTAAACACTATCATCCAGCGGATGTTACTTGCACTCACTATAATAACGCTAATACTGACGACCCGATGGGAAAGGCTCTGTATACCGATTTGAAAACCTATCTACCCGGTGACATTCTTGTAAAGGTTGACCGAATGAGCATGGCTAATTCATTAGAATGTCGGGCTCCATTTCTTGACTATCGAATTGTAGAATTTGCTGCATCATTACCTATGAATAAAAAGCGATACAAAGGTACATCGAAATATATTCTTAAAAAAACGCTTGAAAAAAATTTACCAAAATCCATATTACACAGGCAAAAAATGGGATTTGACTCGCCAATTTCTGAGTGGTTGCGCAGTAGTCTATTTTCGTTGTTTGAGCAGGTGGTATTTTCCAGTACATCAGCTTCCACTCAATACTTTAATCAAAAAAAGCTGAAAGAAATTTGGTATAGGCACCAGTCCGGTTCAAATGCTTATGTAAGTGAACTGTGGAGCATACTTGTATTCGAATTATGGTGGAAGCACTACATTGAAGAAATGAATTAGATAATTGATACATAAGAAAAATGGAAAAATCAGAGTCGAAAAAGCGGGTAATGCATATCACCTTTAATATGGATGTTGGTGGAACCGAGCAAGTTATTAGACAATTAATTTCGGGCTTAGATTCAACTGTGTTTGATTGTCGCATTATTTGTATTGATGGCTCGATTGGCCAGATGGGGCAGGAGATGTTAGATGAGGGGATACAAATTCAATCGGTGTCCCGAAGAGCCGGTTTTGATTGGGCCGTAATTGCAAGTCTACGGCGATTAATTAAGCAGTCAGAAATTGACGTTCTCCACTGCCACCAGTACACGCCTTTTTGTTATGGCGCGCTGGCATCTGTGGGTACTGGTGTTAAGGTTGTATTTACTGAGCATGGGCGATTTCATCCTGATCGCTTTACGTGGAAGCGACGCATTGTTAATCAAATATTGTTACGACTGGTTGACAGAACTACGTGTATTTCTAAAGCCACACGCAGAGCTCTTGCCCAATATGAGTGGATACCGGAAAGTCATGTAGAAGTGATCTACAACGGGTTGGAGATGCCAGTGCAAAAACAACCGTGTGGCAGCGTAAGAAAAAACTTAGGAATTAGAGAAGATACATTTTTGCTCGGAACCATAGCTCGGCTCGATTCAATAAAAAATCAAAATATGATGATTGCAGGGTTAGCAGAATTTCGATCGGTAGTTCCTAATTCTATGCTCATTATTGCTGGGAACGGGCCTGCACGCGAGCAGTTGGAGCAATGTGCAAAAACATATGGTGTATCAGATGCAGTGTTGTTTACTGGTTATGTTTCTGAAATAGCTGATTATCTGTGCGCGTTCGATGTGTTTTTATTGACCTCTTTTAGTGAGGGTACATCGATGACTCTGCTCGAAGCTATGGCAATAGGAAAGCCTATTATTGCTACAGCCGTAGGTGGGAATAAGGAAGTTATTGAAAACGGTAGAGATGGCATTCTTATTCCATCAGATGACTGTGAGGCTTTGGTACGTGAATTAGTGAAGTTACAACAAAATTCAATGCTACAGAATAGTTTGTCTCACCAGGCTAAGGCCAGTTTCAATGCGCGATTTAACACTCAAAAAATGTGCGATGCATATTCGAGAGTTTATGGATAAGACTTATTGGAAGTGCTGTCCAAACGATTATTTTTTGACAAAGAATTGTCTTAATCTATCCTCCAAATAATTGCTCAAAGTCAAAATAATATGCGATCAATATTGAGATGAAAATCGCCAAAAAAGTAGCTTGGCTGCCTTTGTCTTTCAAAGCGTAAACAATGGGATCATCATGCATCTCTCCTCTAGCAGTTTTTAACCATAAACGCGATAGCCAGTAGATCAGTCCAAGTGCCACAAACCATAATATATATGGGCTGGCGTACCTATCAACAGTTTCTGGCGCACTGATGAATAGCCCAAACACAACAACCGCAGATAGAGCTGATCCGACTCCGAGAGGTGAGAGTATGGTCAAATCGTTCGTGCAGTAGTCACGGCCGCTTGCGGATTCAAGTCCTGAATTCTTTAAAGAGACCAATTCTGAACATCGTTTAACCAAGGCCAAGCTTAGGAAGATGAACACTGAGAAGGCAAGAAGCCATGTGCTTATTAGAACTTCTATAGCGACTGAGCCTGCAATAATGCGAAGGGTATACAGAAATGATAGGACTATGACGTCAACGAGTACATATTGTTTCAACACCCAGCTATAGGTGCTGGTAACGAGTAAGTACAGCAAAATAGTCAAGAAAAAGTATCCGGATACAAAATACGCCAAACCTAGCCCTACAAACAGAAATAGGCCAGAGGCCAATATCGCATCAGTTATAGATATCGCAGAACTTGCAAGCGGACGATGACACTTTCTTTCATGGCTCCGATCATGATCTAAGTCCCATAAATCATTAACTAAGTATGTTGCTGACGCCACAAAAGAAAATGAGAAAAACGCAACAATTGATGCGATTAATCTTTCGGAATCGGCGAATGAAAATGCCGTGAGTAGTGGTACAAAAATTAGTATGTTTTTTAACCATTGGTGAATTCGTAGTGCTTTAGCCCAGTTCAACAAGAGTTCCTTTTTTCTTGGAAAATTAGCTTCTATCACAGTTGACTCTTGAACAGACTTAGAAGTAGAAGACGATACATTGACCAAAATAGCTGCCTTAGCAGAATTCCAGATAGGAATGTCAGCTGAACTATCTCCTGCATAAACAAAGTTATCGCCTACAGAAAGTCGGATGGCATTGAGTTTGTTAGTACCTTTCATATTCTCAGCACCCTCTGTAGCAATTATGTCGTCGAATAATTCCAGATAATTGGCAACTTTTTCAGCTACTAGTTTGTGTGATGCGGTTGCGAGAATAATTCGACGCCCCGATGTTTTTTCAGAACGTAAGTAGGCAAGAAGTGGCTCATTTAAAGGTAGGCGCTCAGCTGAAAAATTTGTATTAGATGCTACAAAGCCTTTAAAGGCCGTGCGTCCCCTCAGTAGAAAAAGAAACAGCGAAAACACTTTTGATGGCGATTCTTTTAGCAGGCTAATAACAGATTCTACCAAGGTATCTATTGGCGTAAGAGTCCCGTCGAGGTCCACCACTAAAGGAGGTTTGATAGAAGTCACATATGTCATTTATTTGTGTTCAAGCGGAAAATTCCAATTGAAAAAAGCGGTAAATGCATGTCAGTGTCTTCTCGTTTCGATCAAGCTGAATGCAAGTAGGAGCTAAGAATCTTGAGCCATCATACTTGGGATATTAAACAGAGTAGATGACCCATTCTTGTTGACACATTCTAGTTACAGTAATGCCGCTAAGAAATTGAGTTTAGTATCACAATAATGTTTATACATTTAGGTTAGCCACGATAGAGCGCGACCCATCTGCGAATTTATCGTACAGTTGTGTATTGATAATGTCCTGTGAACTGTTTCATTCGAGTTAGTACTGGTAGAAAATGAGTCTAATAGATAGTTGAATATGGGTCATGAATAGTATGGTTTCAAAGTTTGGTGAAGAAAATCGCAATTAGAACTAATCGATAAAAATACTATGGTTGATGTCTTTGGAACTAAGCGGCGTAATGGAAAAAATACAAGTGAGCAGCTAGCCGGCTGGGGAAGATACCCTCGTATAAACTGTGTGACGCACAAGCCAACTACTGGACAAGATTTGGAAAAAATTGTCAGGGGCGGAAAAGTAGTTGCACGTGGGGCAGGGCGTGCCTATGGTGACAGCGCTTTGCAGGAAAGTGGTGTTGTCTGTACTAAAGAATTGGGTAAGTCCGTTGTATTGCATGCTCAGAGTGGTGTGCTTGAGGTTGATGCTGGAGTCAATTTTGCGGATGTACTCGCGCTGTCAGTGCCACAGGGTTGGTTCGTTCCGGTCACTCCAGGAACTAAATTCGTAACTATGGGTGGTGCGGTTGCCGCTGATGTGCACGGCAAGAACCACCATGTAGATGGCTCATTTGGCGATCACTTAATGTGGTTAGATATCGTTAATCACGAGGGTAATACTGTTCGATGCAGTCCGACTGAAAACGATAGGCTTTTTCATGCAACCATTGGTGGCATGGGACTTACAGGTATTATTAAAACATTAGCTTTGATGATGCGTCCGATAGAATCTGCTTGGGTTCGACAAGAGACTGTCCTTGCACCTAATCTAGAAGCCGCGGTAGAAGCATTCGAGCTTTCGGATAAGTGGACTTACTCAGTTGCCTGGATAGATGCAATGGCTCGCGGCAAAGATCTAGGACGTTGTGTGTTGTATCGAGGTGAGCATGCCAATTGCAAAGAGTTGTCTGATGATAAGCTTTCTAGCCCTCTCCACATCCCTTCGCAAGGTAAATCACTGCGCGTACCCATCGATGCGCCAGGTTTTCTACTTAACAAGCTTAGTGCTCGTGCCTTTAACATCGCGTATTGGCAGGCTAGTCGACGTAAGGCCAGCTTACAAATAGTAGATTATGAAAACTACTTCTACCCTTTAGACGGTTTGCTTGACTGGAACCGGTTATATGGGCGCCGTGGGTTTGTACAATATCAATGTGTCTTCCCGCTGGAGACAAGCCTTACCGGCATGCGTCAGATGCTTGATGAAGTTCATGCTTCAGGGCTTGGTGCCTTTCTGGCTGTGCTTAAGTTGATGGGCACGCAGAGTCGAGGAGGGCTATCCTTTCCGATGAAAGGCTACACACTGGCACTGGATTTCCCTGTGACTCGGCAGCTCCCCAATCTCCTTTTACGTCTTGATGACATAGTAACTAACTGTGGTGGCCGTATTTATCTTGCAAAGGATGCGCGCATGAGTGCTGAAACATTCCGACATGGTTATAGCGATATAGAATCATTTGAATGTTTGCGAAAAAATATTGGTGCGGCAGGAGTTTTTCAATCAAATCAATCTAAAAGACTGGGCCTGTCATGAACCAGATCAACGCAAACTCTAGCAGTACCAATTTTAATGCTGTGGATTCGCTGCCAAAGAAGCCCAAGCCAGCTCTCCTTACCCTGAACGATGCATTCAAAATGGACAACGCTCGGGTGGCGGAGCTTTTCAAAGCGCATTTGAATCCTGCCCAGTACGGTCTGTTCCGTCTACTGGGTTTTCACAAGATCACTCTGTCCAAAGCTGAAGGTATGTATTACTACGACCAGCACGGGCGTGCGATTCTCGATTTTTTCGGTGGATTTGGCACGCTTGCGCTTGGGCACAATCACCCGCGTATTTTAGCTGCTCGTAAACGTTTCCAAGACGAAAAGCGGCACGAGGTTGCGATCGCCTTCATGTCACAGTATGCCGCCACACTCGCGCATAACCTTGCGCAGATCGCGCCTGAAGATCTTGATCATGTGTTCTTGACAACCGCTGGGTCTGAGGCTGTTGAGTATGCGCTGAAGATCGCTGAACGAGTCTGCAAACCTGGGCGCAATAGAATTCTATTTGCTGAGAAAGCCTTTCATGGAAAGACGCGTGGTTCACTATCGATAACTGATAGCAGTCTGTATCAAGATAAATTTACGCTTCTAGATTCGACGCTCAAGGTGCCGTTTGGTGATGTTGCGGCGCTTCGCGTAAAGCTTCAAGATAATCCAGATATTGGAATTCTTATTTTGGAGACTATCCAAGGCGGGGCGGGGATTGTAACAGCCTCTCACGACTATTGGAGAGAGGTTCGTAGTTTGTGCGACGAGCACAATGTTGTCTGGATCGCAGACGAAGTGCAATGTGGTGTAGGTCGAACCGGCAAATTCTTCGCCTTTGAACACGCAGGAGTTGTGCCTGACATTATCACGCTAGCTAAAGCATTAGGCGGGGGAAAGGCAGCTGTAGGTGCGGTGATTATCCGCAAAAAACTCTATATGAATGCATACGGCGACTCCAAAACAGCGATCATTCATGCGCAGGCAACTTTCGGCGGCATGGGCGAAAGCAGCGCCACAGCAATTGAGGCGTTAAACATAATTTATGACGATGATTTGATGGTCAATGCCGCGACCCAAGGCGCGCTATTGATTTCGGAGCTTGAAATATTGAAGGGTAAATTCCCGAAATTGATTAAAGAGGTAAGAGGTGAGGGTTTGATGGTCGGACTGGAATTTCAGGATTTCAGCCGAACTATGCCTGCGCCAGTAAGAGCAATGTTGTCTATGGCGGACGATAAGCTCAAAGGTTCGTTATGCGGTTTTTTGGGCGCAATATTACTGCGTGATCATGACATTCTAGTGGCTTTCACTGAATACAATCGCAATGTTATGCGATTGGAGCCGCCACTTATCGTTACTGAAAAAGAAGTTCGACGCCTTATAGTTGCACTCGAGTCTCAGTTGTCCCGTGGTGTAGCAGCGATCGCAACTAGTTATGTCAAAGGTTTTATCAAGCAAGGCTAGAAATGATTTCATTAGTTACGAGTACAGAGGGAATTTGCTATGTCTGACCACCCTATAGTTATCATCGGAGCTGGATATGCTGGGTTAGTTGCAGCCCAGAAGTTGCAGGAAAAGGGCTTGCCAGTGATAATTTTTGAGGCTTCTGCGACTGCAGCTGGGCTTGCGGCGACCTTTACGGATATGAAAGGATTCAAATACGACTTTGGTACTCACCTAATTACAAACCGACTAGCTAAAACATTAGGCATCCAAGATCAGTGCCGTGATGTTGAGTATTTTGGTGAGAGCATCGTTCTGAACGGGAAGACTTATACTTATCCTTTTGGGCTTGCCTTCGTCCCACGTTATACCTTCGGCGCAATAAAGAGTCGTTTAAGCGAATTGCTAAGTAATAGAAAAGTCTCGTATCAAAATGCTGCCACATGGTCAAGAGCCGCCTTTGGACATGCAATGGCGAATGAGGTAGCTATCCCTTTGATGGAAGGGCTTTCTGGAGCTGGGGCGACTGATCTCTCGCCTGAAATCAGCAGCAAGATGCCAGGTGTTTTAAGTACGCTTTACTTGCGAACCATGGGAAGGATTAAGAAAAAAGCAGTAGCGATTGGCTACTGCCAGGATTTGCCGGAAACCCCGTCCGTTTGGCACGCCTACCCTCAAGGCGGTATCGCAGCTATCTGTGAGAGCATTATCGCAAAGCTTAACTGTGACATTAGGCTACAGACACCAGTAAGAAAAATAGTTATCAAAAATGGACGCGCTGTTGGGGTTGAGACAGAAGGCGGATTCCAGCCAGCTTCAGCGGTGATAAGTACAGCACCAGTGAACATACTCCCTCGTCTTGCCCCAGACGCTGAAGTTCTGCAACCGTTGCTTGATTTCACCTACTCAAATATTGTCTTTGTTAACCTATTTCTAACAGGTCGAAACTTATTGCCTGATGTGGCCGTTTGGTTTCCGGAAGATAAATACGACTTTTTCCGTGTTCAGGAACCGCCGATATCATTACCTTGGACAGCACCAGAGGGTCAAACGTATTTCTCAGTAGATGTAGGTTGCAATGCAGGCAGTGAATTGTGGGATATGGAAGATGAAGAGCTTTCAAAGCGTGCAATGGAGCAACTGTCTGATGTTGTACCAGATATAAAGGAGCGCTATATTGGCCACCGCGTGACTCGTACTAAAATTGCTTATCCCGTATACAGGCAAGTCTACGAGCAACAACGTACTAAGTTTAAGAAGAGTACTGGTGTGCCTGGGTTATACAGCGTAGGGCGCAATGGTGAGTTTGCGCATATCCTAATGGAGGACGTTTATCACCGGACTCGTGCGAGAATCGATACAGTGATTAAAGATTTGCAGGTGGTTTAAGGACGTGACAAATATGACAACATCAGTTTCCCGACGTCCTTGGTTTCTAGGTGCTCCCTATCGTCCAGCACATAGCGAAAACCGTATGCGCAATGAAGGCAATGTTCCTGAAGCGCGAAAGGCTTTCTACGCAGGTGCCAATCGAAATTTGATATTTCTGCTCGATAACCGTTTTCGATGGATGCAGAAATTTATTGATGTAAACAAGGGTAAGGGTGTCGAGCTCGGTTGTGGGCAAGGTTATGGCAAGGATGTACTTAAGGCAGACTCATATTTGCTCACTGATTACAATGATTACGATTGGCTTGATGTCAAGATGGTTGACGCTTTGAATACACCTTTTGAAAATGAGCAATTTGATTTCGTTGTGGCATCGAACATGATTCATCACGTACCGTTCCCACCGAAATTTTTCGCTGAAGTGCATAGGATTCTTAAGCCTGGCGGAAAATTATTAGTTCAGGATGTGAATGCATCTATGCTAATGCGAGTTATGCTCCATGCGATGCGTATAGAAGGCTATTCCTACGATGTGGATGTTTTTGCTGATGGAGCAGCAGTTAACGACCCTTCCGATCTTTGGTCGGGTAATAATGTAGTTCCAAATTTACTTTTTGACGATACGAAAGAGTTTCATGATCGCATGCCTGGATTCCGCATTGTCGAGCAAGGTTTCTCTGAATCACTTGTTTATCTTGCGTCGGGTGGAGTAACCTCTAAAACATTTTTCATACCACTGCCTAACGCGATATTGTCAGCGCTGAATAAGATTGATGTAGTGTTGTGTTCTATCGCACCGCGTCTGTTTGCATTGCAGCGCAGAGCAGTACTTGAGCGACTACCTTGAGTCCTTGGTTTATCGTTTTCATCGCAGCTATAGTCAATGCCACAGCCGGTATTTTACTCAAGCAATCGCGTGTGGTTGCCGACGGGGCACCGATACTCCAAGTGGTTTTTAATCCATGGTTTATTGCAGCCTGTTTTTGCTACCTTGGGAATGTTTTTTTATTCGCTAAGTCTCTCGATTATTTGCCAGTAAGTTTGGTCTATCCAGCTTATGCAGGGGCCGGCTTTGCAATTATCGCAATAGCTGGTAATGCTTTATTTAATGAACAATTAGGATTGAACCAGTGGGTCGGCGTGGGTTTGATTTTCGCTGGTATTATTGCGGCGTCACGGTAAGTAAAGTGGAAACTACTTACTAATCCTATCAAGAAAAAACTCTCTGTTTTCAGATGCTCAGCGATTAAACTTGTAACTTGTTTGGATGAGCGTCATCCAAAGTGGTTGATGCCTGTATGAGGACCGGGCTGTTCCAGAATTTCTAATAGAAAGCACAAGCGAAACCTATACAATTTTGGTGAGCTCTGCTCGCCACTCAACTTTTGGACCTTCGTTAAGGAGGTTTTCTAGCGTTCTCCGATACGCAAGTGCGCGGCTCGCGCGCAGTGGGTTACGGTCCGTCTCCTTTAGCCACCACATAATATGCAAAAGAAACAAAGGGCTGATGGCATCACTAAGAGCTAGATCACGGTAGACACTATTTTCTATGATTTTGGACCAAACCTCCTCACTAACAGTGGTGGTAGATTGCGGGTAGTAGCTAAGCAAGGAATCGCACAACATAAACTCATCGTGCAATGGAATATGGACTTGTGCAAACTGCTCAAAATCGAGTACCGATGCAGATGTTTCTCCGATTAACAGATTGTTTAAGCAGAAATCACCATGCTGCGCAAAAGCGACAACGGTGTCAAGCGACGATACTTCATTTCGCCAAGCAGTTAAATCATATATATCTGAGTCAACTACAGGAGATTTGACATCTAGTAATGATTCGCTGAGTCGGTCAAATTCCTCCAGCAGGTTTACGCTTTTGTTCCACCGTTCATGCTTACGAATGGCTGTGTGTAATTCGCTAAGCGTTTCAATTGCGATTTTACTAATAGAGGACCACCCTTCAATATGTCTGGTTAGATTGGATAGAGTGAACCAAGGAGTTCCAGGTAAGCCTCTTTGCACCAACGCACTTTGGTAATTATCCAATGTTATAAGAGCAATTGGCTCTGCAATACGGGATGGCATTTCTGCAGCTAGCCGATAGGTAGTATCGAAGATTTCTTGCAAAGAATTAGTTTGATCTATTTGAACAACAAACATTGGATTCTCTGAGGAACTAGCGAATAAAAGCCATTTAGGCTGACTTGTGCATATATATAACGCACTGGGTGATTTTCCAAGCTGCTGTAATAGGTCTTCAGGTAGTTTTTCTAAAAGAGCTTTCATCGTTCTGCAGTTAGTGCAACCAGTTCAACATCAGGGTGTTTAAATACACTTCGGGAAACTTCGTTCTTTAATAGTCGTACTATTGATCTATTTGCAGGAGGAATCAATTTATTTTGAGCGTATTTCTCTGCAGCACTGTTTCGCTCATATACGACACTAATGTTTACAGCTGAAGGGTAGATCGCCCACTGGCGCGTGTTATTCCAACGAAAAGATTCTAATGTTTTTTCCACTGCCGATATCGCTTTTGGGCGGGCGATGTACGCTGATAATTTCCCAAGCCGCGGTAGCTGACCAGCATCAAGCACCACTATAATATTTCTAGTTGTTGGACCTACCGCTGAGATAGTCTCGGCGAGCGTATTCCCTGAGCAAGGAAAAATGCTATGAGCTGGTATGACGGTACATGATTTATCCGCATGCAGGCTGTGAAAAAATAGGTTTATGTACGTCTGATTGTTGTTTAGGGTACTAGCATTCATTAGCGAGTGGCAGATGATAAGTTTCAAACAGGTTCAAGTGTCTCATAAATTCGAAACTCCAAGTTTAATTGTCAAGTGGTTTTTATCCGCAATCCTCAGCTGATTGTCAATGCTACAAACAGTTGATGTGTACATAACTTGGTGAGTGTAAAATTAGGCTTAAGGCTAATCATTGAATAGTGCAGAGGGTAGTGTTCGATTCAACGCTTAGCTTTTAATTGGTGATTGTGGCAGAAATTGATAAAATCATAAGAAATTTAGAAATCGGATGGATTCTGGATTAAGTGTTAGGGCGAAGGTAGTACTTGCCGCAAGTTGGCAGGTTGGAGGAAGGCTGATACAGAGAAGTATTGGCATCGTTAGTACGTTGGTACTTGCTCGTATTCTGACACCTGAGGACTTCGGTATTGTAGCGATTGCTATGCTAGTTGTGTATTTCGCTCAAGCATTTAGCGAGTCGGGGTCAGCGCAGTACATACTGCAAGTAAAAAACTTAGATAGCAGAAAGCTGGGTACAGCCTGGACGCTAGATATAATTTTAAAAACGTTTTTTGCAATCGCGATTTGGATATGCTTGCCACTGTTGCCAGATAAATTCTCGACAGGAATTGTAGGGCAAGTCGTAGCTGTATCGGCCTTTGGCCTTATATTGAGAAGTATGATTAATCCTCAGCTACACGTTGAACGACGAGAGCTACGCTACGCAAGTATTTTTAAACTTCAACTGATACAAAAATTATCTGGCTTTTTTGTGGGAATAACGCTTGCGATTCTTACACGTTCTGTTTGGGCAATTGTTACTGCGGATCTATTGTCAACTTGCTTAGGAGTGTACCTGTCTCATCGTAATTTTGCTAAAGCGCCTCGATTTACTTTAAGCCACTTGCGTGAACAGATTAGCTTTTCTGGATGGATGCTAGGGCGAGGTGTGCTTGGGTATGTGCGAGCCACTGTAGATACCGTCTTAGTAGCGAACTATTTTCCAGTAGGGCAATTGGGTCGATACAACTTAGCTCGAGAAATTACGGTATTACCTGCGACGCAAATTGTACAACCGGCGATGGAGCCGCTAGTGCCTGCATTTGCGCGCGCGAACGAAAGCGGGGAGTCTGTTGATTACCAAGTTATGCTCGCTTTGTTAACGCTTGGATGTCTCGTCGCTCCGATAGGCATGTTTTTATATCGCTTTGCAGAGCCAATGGTAGCACTGCTGCTCGGCCCAAAATGGAGTGGTACAGAACTCATAATTGCTGCGCTAGTTCCGCTTCTCGCAGCAATAACTCTCAGTAGCCTGTTCACCAACTTTTTATTAGGCACGGGCAAAGTGCGTTTGTTGTTTGGTTTTGATGTCGTGACGCTTGTTGTAACATGTGTTGTTATGATTTCACTAGCTGGAATCGTATTAGAAGATTTTGCTCTTTACCGTGGATTGCTGGCTTTAGCTGTAACATTGCCAATGTTGATGTACTGCCTGAATTCTGCTGGGGTAAAAATACCTAGTGCTTTTAATCTAATTGCGATGCCATGGATATTAGCGTTTATAGCTACTATTTTGGTTCCTACTAATCCATTTGTAGGACTAGGTATCTGGAGCATTGTTCCGATCGGGATGTTCTATGTAATGATTTATGGATTATTGCTGTTAAGTTTCTCTCTGGCGTTTGGGCGAATAGAGCCAGCATGGTCACTTATTCCAGACTCGTTACGGGTCGTTCGGACACACGCATTGCGAAATAAACGTCACTAAACGCATATATATGAATGGGTATTTTATTTCGGTGTGTTCATTGTCTTTGGTAGCAGTAGGTCGATATCTTAAATCCCTATTTTCCAACTAAGCTGGCCAATATGTTTTTCCAAGCAATGAGTGAGATTGGTGCATGTAAAACGTCTTGAAAACTCCACTGAATGGCTTTCCAGCGCTGTTTGTTATTACGATAAAAAAAACTGTTTAGACGAATAAATTTTGAGATACGTAGTTTTAACTCGTTTTTATGATTCTCGAATAGAGGGTCATTTAGTAGTGCCTGAAAAGCCTGTGGTCCATATTCATAGGTAGAAATATTTGAACGGGTTAAACTTCCATCTCTTAGTCGACGAAACATGATTGTATGTGGAACAAATACGAATTCCTTTATTGAAGCCGCAGTTTTTAGCCATAACTGATTGTCTTCACAATTTAGCAAACTTTCATCAAAGCCGTTTAACTTTTTAATGATTGATGAACGTACTAGAAGAGTTCCTGTATTCACAAGGTTGGCTGGTAGGAAGCTAGTTAGAGGGTCAATTATTCTGACCATTTTATTTATTCTAAAAGCTTCACCAAAGTGCCTTTTCCATTGTTCATTAGTATCGACAGCATTTCTTGCTGAGCATATGTTTTCACTTGTACTATCAAAATTTGCATAGTTACCGGATATCAAATCTGCATTTTTATATAGAACGGCTGCCTTTGTTAGCTGCTCTAAAGAATCTTTAGACCATAAATCATCCCCATCTAAGAACGCAATCCATTCTCCTTGAGCAAACTCTATTCCCGTGTTTCTTGCACCTGAAACGCCTTTGGTGTGTGTGTTCGTGAATAGATTGATGCGTCTATCTCTATTTTTATAAGATTCTATTATGGCAGCTGTATTGTCAGATGAGCCATCATCAATAACCAGTATTTCGAAATCTTTGTAGGTTTGGCTAATAACTGAGTCTAGCGTTTCACCAATAAACTCCGATACATTGTAAGTAGGAATTATGACTGATACAGATACCATAGTGCTTGCAGCCTAAATGTACTTGAAAGAATAGTGATTTCCATAATGTTAATGACTAAAGTGTCTTGGGCACAGGGTCACCAACGGTGAAGTTGTCGGTTTTAATAAGTTGCCTTCGAACTGCATAGACAAGAAGCAGTAGATAAAATATTTCGTATAGCATCAAATCCAAAAATACAGAGGCAGTAAAGAAGCCAATCATGGACGCAATAAGCATTTTCCTTGTGGTTGTCTTATATCTATCATCACCAATTGTTGAATCAATTGCATATTTTTGCTCATTTTTAAAGTTCTTATAGGCAGAAAAGAAAAAGCCCAGGTAGAGAATGCCTGCGAGAAAACCTGAATTACTCGCGAATTGCAAAAACGTATTATGTGCCACTATACGACGGCCATTGAGATACTGTGGCGCGGCTATCACAAACTTACCTGCACCGACACCTAATACGGGATAATCTTTAATCATTTGTAGCCCTGCTGTCCATGCTAACAACCTTAGATCAACTGGTTTATCGTCACCATAATCGGTATTAGTTCGTTGCACAGTGTAGTCAACTCGATTAAGCACAGTGCCACCTTGATCTATTACAAATAGAACGCCTAAACAAATGATTAATAATCCTAGCGCTTTTGATTTGGTTGAGAACGCAATGTATAAGCCTACAATGGCAGTTGAGAGTAGCGCCCCTCTGGAGCTCGTCAGTAGAACCGCGTGCAGTATTAGAGGAATGGTAGAAAGAAGTAGGCATTTAACCCATATTCTTTTCGCTAGCAACGCGGAATAGAAAACTACCGGGAACCCTACAATAAATATCAAAGCGAAGCCGTTTTCATCGGCGTACAGGCTTCCAGGGCCTGTGAGGCGTCCGTCTCTAGAGAAAAGCCAATAATAGTTGTTTAGATATGCGGAATTTGCCCAATATGTGTAGTAAAGCGCTGTCCCGGCAAAAACGTAAACCAACATCTTCCAATGCGTTGTTGAACGAATGGCAACGAAGGAAAATAGATAGAAGAGAATAATTTTGTTGAATATGGAGACCTGATCAGCAGCAGAAACTCTTGACACAAACTGTTCTTGAAAAGGTGAAAACCAGTGTGAAAGATTAACCATCACGGTAAGTGCAATAAGAATTTTTACTTCTACAGAATTTAAAACTTTTAAATCTAGCTTATTCTGTGCAAGCGCGAAAATAACCCCCAATATGGTCGCCACGGAAACAATAAGCGAAGCTCTGATATCCTGAAATATCCAAGGCCAAACACCTTGTGGGTTCGCAACAGCAAATATGTAATAAGCAATTGCGCCATATGCTGGAGCAAACAAAGCTATAAGGCAGGTGGCGGTCAGTAACGCAAATAGTAAAGCGGTGGTCATATTAATCTATAACCCTTACGCGTTTAAAGCTATTGAATACGCTTCGAAGTTCCCTGGTAGCGCTCCAAACACGAGCCAATGAATAGGTTGACCAAACAATTAATAAAGCGATAGTCGACTTCCACGATTTTGTATGTATAAGTGTTTGAATTGTCTTGGCTATAGGAAAAATTAAAAACAATGAAAGCCCAATGAGCTGTACTGTGATACTACTCGCTAAAATTCCAGTAAATAAAATGATGATTCCTAGTGCGGTAATAGGAGGTTGTGCAAGGCTTGGTATTTCACCGAAACGAAAACCGTGTCTGATCAAACCGCGATAGTTGTATGAGCCTCTCCAGACTTCTTTGCGAAAAAGCTCTGGAATGGACTGGGCCTCTCCGTAATGAATTGCTTCTATACGCTTGTCGTAAACAATTCGATAATTTTCTCCCATGCGATACCCCAAATCAACATCTTCACAGGTGATCAAAGTTTCATCAAATCCACCCACTTGCTCAAATACCTTTCTACGAACCAACATATTCATTGAAGCGAGCCAATCTCGGTCACAATAGTTTGAACGACTCACGATCTGTAGATGCCAAGCTTTGGTCACCCAATTTGAATGGGTGGGGATAGTAGGGCTTGAGCCGGTAGCTGCAACTTCATCGTTTTGCATTTCTGATACAGCATTATTTATCCAGTTAGGGCTGATAGTGACGTCTGCGTCAATGAATGCTATCCATTTACTGTTTGATGATGCAGCTCCCACGTTTCGTAATGCTGAAATACTTAGCTCAGGTTTTATTAGTACCCGAGCTCCATATGACAAAGCAATGCTTGCAGTGTTATCTGTAGATCCATTGTCAACGATGCAGATATCTACATTAGTATCGCTGTGTTCGCAAGCGAGAATGGATTCAATACATTTAGCTATATATTTTTCCTCGTTCTTTGCTGGAATAACGAAGGTGATCTCTTCATAATCATTGCTGATTCGGTCCATGATATTAGATGTTGTTATCTGATTCCGTACCATTGTGATCGCCTGATAATGAATCTGGATTGGTGTGAAAAGAAGGAGTGATATTGGAAATAACCCATTTAAATTTCCCAGTTTCAGTTTTCTGTATCGCGTTGACATATTCGATGTTGATATTGATTTCCTCTCCAATGCGATCTTTGAATCCTCGCCGTAAAATCACTTCATCCTCATTGGTGTAATTGGGCCGCTTTACAATTAATATGCGAATATTGTGTAAATCATCTTGTATGATTTGTGATTCACTGATGTTTTTCATGGGTTTGAAAGGATGTGTCAAAACTGAAGGTGAAATCCATCGGCCATCGGGAAGAGTAATTATGGCTTCTTGTTTTGTGGTGACGGAATCCATGAGTGGAAAAGTACGACCGCATGAACATTCCTCTAGTGCTAGTGCTGAGACATCGTTTGTACGATAACGAATAAGTGGAAATCCAAAGTTATGTAAGCTCGTGGCAACAATAGACCCAGTTTCGCCTTTTAGCGTTGGGTGCCCATTAGAATCAACAAACTCAGTAATTCCATAATCTTCATTCAAATGCCGTCCAGTATGGCTTTCACATTCTGAAGCGTAGACCACTCGCTCTGCCATTCCATAAGAATCAAAAACCGGACAGCTGAATGCTTTCTCTATCAGTGAACGTTGCCATGAGTAGAGTGTTTCAGATGATGTGAATACTGCTTTGAGAGGGTGTATTTGTCCAGACTCTGTCAGAAATGCAGCTAACGTATAAATTGTGGATGGATAGCCTTCTAAATATAGAATTTTATAGCTAGACAAAGCATTGAAATAAGATTGCAAGTTTTCTTTCTTGAGATGAAAAGATGACATGAAAAGTTGGTTGTTAACGTAGTTTTTACGCCAAAATGGAGGTTTTTCTACTTGCTTCGGTACGATCATTCTCCCTTGAATTGATGCGTGGGCCTCACCTATGTCCATTCCCCCGTATTTTTTCTGCCGCCATTCAACAACGTGATGAACCACACTGGTAGGGATGTCATATGCGACGCTTAATGGGGTGCCAGTTGTTCCACTTGTATTGCCTCGAAGCAATGATGACTCTTTAAATTTGGTTGAAACAAACTCTGAGAAGTTTTCTCTAATATCATCTTTACTAACTATCGGTAGTTTATGTAAATCGTGTTTTGTCTGTATGTCAGACGGTATAATTCCTAATTTAGAATATGAGTTGTGATAGAAGGGGACTGTTGTATATGCATGCTCAATCAATATCTTAAGCTGGTTGTTTTGCATTTCCTCAAGCTGATCGACCGGAAGATAGTCATTACCTTGGAATTTTCCCGCCAATATTTCGTATTTTTTTCCATATCGCTGTTTGTAGAGTTGAGCAGCTTTAACATTCAACATGGCTGTTTGAATAAACGATGGGCTTGCCGCATAGGCATTTTCCAGAAAGCTCATGCAGTTCAACCTTTAGATGATTAATAAAAAAACGTGTCATCCAAAATATTAACAGAAGGATCAAAATGGTAGAACAGCCATAAGCAGTACCACTGATTGCCGAATCAGGTCATCTATAGTACTTAAGTATAATTCAGGCCGCCCATTTGGTGAATTCTATTGATAGTCTGGGCGCAAGCGGGCACTTTATTGGTCCGTGATTAAAATAGACCTATATATTGGATATGATTGAACCTCCCATTTCTGTTTTACAACTTATATGTCCAACGGGGTTTTACGGTGCAGAGCGATGGATTATGGCGTTATCCAAGAATCTGGATAGCCAAATGGTCAAAAGTTGTTTGGCTGTCACTAGTGACGATGTTAATAGTAAATTTGAACTTTTAGATCAATTTCAGTTGTTGCAAAAACCTACATTTCGATTGGAAATGCTGAACCGGTTTGACATCGGCGTAATAGCGAATGTGCGAAAATTAATTACTGTACGAAACATCGATATTGTTCACAGCCATGGGTATAAGTCAGATCTAATTGCAGTGTTGTCTGTTATCGGTACTAAGGCAAAAGTAATTAGTACTCCACACGGTTATACCGCAGTTACTTCAATAAAGGATCGTTCCTATCATTTGGCTGGGAATTGGGCGTTAAGACGTTGCTCGGCTGTTGTCCCGTTAAGCGATGAGTTGAGAAGACAAGTTATCGACCGTGGTGTTCGAAGTGAAAATATAACTCTCATAGAAAATGGTGTTGATTTAAGTGAGATAGACCCAATAGCAAAAAGTTCGACTTCGGTGTCAGATTCCGTGTCTCAGAACAAGGAGGTGCGAATTGGTTATGTTGGTCAATTGGTCCCCAGAAAAAGGGTGGATCTATTGATTAAAACATTTGAAAATATTCATCAGCAACTCCCTCATGCGCAACTCGAAGTATATGGAGATGGTTCAAGCTTGACAGAATTGAAGGCATTAGCTGGGTCCAGCAATTGTTCGGAGTCTATAACGTTTCATGGGTGGGTTAGGAATCGGCTTGAACACATGGCCAATCTCGACTTAATGTTGATGACTTCGTCTGCTGAAGGTATTCCTAGGACTTTAATGGAAGCTATGGCCATCGGTACACCGTGCTGTGCTTTTGATATAGATGGAGTCAGTGATTTGATCGAAGACGGAGTCAGTGGTCAAACGGCTCCATTTGGTGACGTTGAATTGCTGGCCGAGAAGTGTTTAGGAATATTGAACTCTCAAGCCTTCGCAAGTTCTATAAAGATAGCTGCACGGGAACGGATTGAATCTCGGTTTTCAGCTAAACGGGTTGCCGAAGAATATCAAGCACTCTACGCAGAGCTCGTTGGCTAGTATTTCGCAACGATGGTCGTTAAATACTTTATTAGTTTCATTCATCGCTTTGCGTTTCCCAAGATGATTCACTGTTAAAGGTATATTAATCTGTCGGAACTATCTTCTAAAATTACTTCTACGCACTTGCCCCTATGTCGATATATAAAGCTAGCAATGGTGCTCAATTCAGGTGATCAACACCCACTTTGGTAATTGCAAATAGTCTATGTCTGTCCGTATAGTCTTAGACATATGTCGTTAAGAACATTAGGTAATCTATGGGGAAGTTTTGCTTGCAGTCAGTCGAGAGTCTAATAGCCTGTAACGATAAGAATTGTTTCGTTTCAATGGCGATCGCATCGCGCTTTGGAAACACGGAAGCTCATGGGTAGCGTTGGTGATATAAGTGAATATAGCAATATTTGGGATGGGATATGTTGGTTGTGTGTCTGCTGCTTGTCTGGCGCAAAGCGGACATCATGTAATCGGTGTAGATATAAGCGAACACAAATTAGAAGTGCTTCGCGCAGGCAAAAGCCCTATTGTTGAGCCTGGGATAGAGGAGCTCATATCCGAGCAAGTTGGGACCGGTCGATTAAGCGTAACTGGTGATGTATTTGAAGCGGTTTCTCAGTCTGAAATATCTATTATTTGCGTTGGAACACCTAGCAACAAAAATGGTAGCTTGAATCTGAGCTACGTTGAATCTGTTTGTATGCAGATCGGTTCAGCTTTAAAAGAGAAAGATAGTCACCATGTAGTAATAGTTCGTAGCACTATGCTACCTGGAAGCATCAATCAATGCGTTATACCTGCTTTGCATGAAGCTATTGGCGCGAAATCATCCGAAAAAATAACTGTAGCTATTAATCCAGAATTCCTACGTGAAAGTACAGCAATTCGAGATTACAACGAACCACCGTTCACACTGATTGGCGCAGATGATAAAAACACGATTTCAAAAGTTCGCAAGTTATACAGTGATATCTCTGCCCCGATATTGGAAATGGGAACGCGTGAAGCTGAAATGGTAAAATACACCTGTAATAGTTTTCATGGACTCAAAGTCGCATTTGCAAATGAAATAGGCAGAGTTTGTAAGGCCGCAGATATTGACAGTCATGTTGTCATGGATGCGTTTTGCCAGGATACAAAACTCAATATCTCTCCCTACTACTTGATACCCGGATTTGCATTTGGCGGCTCATGTCTTCCAAAAGATTTGAGGGCAATAAACTACAAAGCTCGTTCGATGGACATTGATGTACCTGTACTGCAATCAGTTCTACAAAGTAACCAAATTCAAGTGTCAACTGCCTTTGATCGAATAGAAAAATTGGGTAATCGGAAGGTAGCTTTTCTAGGGCTAAGTTTTAAGGTGGGAACAGATGATTTAAGAGAGAGTCCTATGGTTACACTAGCGGAACAGTTAATAGGCAAAGGTTACGAGTTGCAAATTTTTGATCGTGAAGTGCAATTATCACAACTTGTTGGCGCAAACAAATCTTATATCGATTCTGAAATCCCACATATGTCTTCATTACTGAATAGTTCTCTGGAGGATACGGTCGCTTTTGGCGAGACGATCGTTATCTGCAAGCAAGATGAGAATTATAGTGAGTATTTGAAAAACGGAATTGGCGATAAAAATATTATTGATTTCGTTCGGTTGAAGGGTATAAATCATAATATTCAGAGTTACGATGGTCTAAGTTGGTAAAATGCGTATTCTATATATCTGCCATAGATTTCCGTTTACACCCAATCGAGGAGGAAAAATTCGTCCGTTTAACATGATTTCGCATTTATCAAAGGACCATGAAGTTCATGTTGCGTCTTTGGCTCATTCTCAACAAGATTTAGATGAAGCACCTGGTATTAAACCCTATTGCGCTTCTCATATAGTCGAGAGTCCTAATCATGCGTTACGATGGGTGCGCATGCTGTCGAAGGTACTTTCAACAAAGCCATCTGCGCCGAGTTATTTCTACTCTCCACGCCTGCAAGAAAAAGTAAACGAACAGATCAAAAACCAGAAATTTGATTTGATTTTTGTACATTGTGCTTTTGTAGCACAATATGTCTCTCATGTTTCCAACATACCCAAGATTCTAGATTTTGGTGATATGGATTCTCAAAAATGGTTAGCTTATGCTGAATCAAAGCCGTTTCCTCTATCGATGGCGTATTTGTTAGAAGGCAAGAAAATGGAAAAATATGAAGCTGATTTATCGCGAAAGTTTAACTGTTGTACTGCTACAACTAGGCTGGAGTATGAAACACTAAATTCAATGAACTCCGCCCGAGCTTCGTCTTGGTTTCCTAACGGGGTCGATCTCGATCTGTTTTGTGTTGCTGATGAAGAGCATGCATACGAACCAAATACCATCGTGTTTGTTGGACGGATGGATTACTACCCAAATCAACAGGCAACTCAATTCTTTGCGAATGATGTGATGCCAAGATTACGGAAAATTGTAAAAGATACAAAGTTTGTAATTGTAGGCGCTAACCCACCAAAATTCATTCGAGATCTCGGACGTTTGCCTGGTGTAGAGGTTACCGGGACCGTTCCTGATGTGAAAGATTTCGTCAGAAACGCTGCGTTAACTGTTGCTCCATTGGATATTGCACGCGGTACGCAGAACAAGATACTAGAGTCCATGTCTTTGGGCGTACCTGTTGTAGCCACTTCGCAAGCTGCAAAAGGCGTTGATGCCATCCCAAGCGAACACTTACTTATTGCTGACGGGGTTGACGAAACTGTCAGTCAAGTTCTTAAGGTGCTTCAAAACTCAGAGCTCAGAGCGAATCTTTCTAATGCTGGAAGAGAGCGGGTTGAATCTACTCATAGTTGGCCCGAATCCATGAGTCGACTGGATACGATAATTGAAAATACTCTGGCGATAGATAAAAACTAACAAGCTAATTAATACAATACGAAAGTTGTATTTATGCAGTTAATTATGAGTGAATTGTGTCATTTTAAAATTGTAGAGCAACTTGGCGACGACAGAGACGCTGAGCCGGTTGCATTTGGAGTTATTTTAGAGCAAGGGTTACTTGGAGCCGATAAAGTTGCCGTAGTTAAGTGTAATAATAGTGGGCGATATTTGTATGATTCTTCGGTCAGTGTAAGAACGCATTGGCCAGATGGAACTGCACAGTGGTTGTTTGTTGAATTCTCTGCATCTATTAATGCTAATGCGTCTAACGAATATTCGCTTCATATCGATAATCAGTCGATTTCATTGAGTCGGCAAGATCAAGAACAATTAGTACATTCAATTGATAGCCTAGAGCATGTGAGTTTTGATTCGGAAAACGTGAACTCGTTATTGGATGTTTCAAATGCTATCGACCATTCTACAAATTGCTTTTTGATAGCTTACATAGTTGACAAAGGAAATCGTCGACGTTACTTGAAATTTCTCAATCGAGAGAAAGTAATATCTCAATCTAATGCATTGCGACAACAATTTTCGTATTCAACTGATGTGGATGAATCCGGCGATGATCTAGAATTTAACGTTCTAGTAAAAGTAAATATATTTAATAAGACCGGCTTTATTGATATTGAAGTTTGCATTCATAATTCTCGTGCAGCAGAGCACCAAAAAGGGCTATGGGATCTTGGTGATCCAGCTTCTATCGAATTTACGGAAGTTGGTATTGAAATACAGTACAGCGAAGCTATCGCGTCAAACACCGACTTTCGATTGATATTGAATGGAAAGAACACTGAAGAAAATTATTATAACTCGTCTCCGTTGTCGGTGACGCAAAAGTCCAGCGGTGGTTCTAATAGTCATAGCAGGGTACATATAAATAAGAACTGCCTTCTGCCTTCATCAGGAGTCGGTTATGAGATAAAGCGTGATGGCGACATCATTGCTGCAGGAGCGCGAGCCAATCCGACTAGTACTTTGGCATTCTCTTCAGATAGCTTACTTAGCGTGTATGTGCCTCGCTTTTGGCAAGAATTTCCAACTGCTGTACGAATGATGCCAAAAAAGACAGATGTGGCGCTCTTTGCAGATACAGAGGAGTTTATGCACGAACTACAACCAGGTGAAAGAAAACGGCGTCATCTGACCATAAGCTTATCTAAAGCCGCAGAATCAAATTCTTGGATGTCTAATAGGCTTACTCCTCCACATCCAGAAACAAGAACTAATTGTCAAGGAGGATATTTCCAACGTGCTATTTCCAATCTTGAAGATATAGATCAGAAACTGGCGAATCTTATTGTCGGTACTGACGTTTTTGAATCGAAACGAGAATTAATAGATGAATATGGTTGGAGAAATTTTGGCGATGTGTTTGCGGACCATGAGAACCATTATCGTCAGCCTGATGAGCCGTTATTCATTTCACATTATAACAATCAATACGATTTAATATTAGGATTTGGATTGCAGTACTTGCGTAGCTCTGACAATAAATGGTTGGAGTTTATGGGTGATCTGGCCAGACATGTAGTAGATATCGATATTTATCATACAACAAATGATCGTATCGAATATAACAACGGCTTATTTTGGCACACGAATCATTATGTTGATGCTGCTACTGCTACGCATCGTGCGTACTCCAAATCGAATTACAATGCTAAAGACACTTTGCGGTGCAGTGGCGGGCCAAGCACTGAGCATTGTTATACGACCGGTTTAGCGCTCCACTATTTATTAACTGGAGACGTTGATTCAAAAGATACCGTTTTAAAAATGGCTAAATGGATAAAAGAGTGTTACTCAGGTGATTGTTCACTATTAGGACAATTACATTCAATTGCCAAGTTTGAGTTTCGCGAGCTTTTAACCATTAGCCGTCGCCGCTCAGAAAGAATATACCGCTACCCATTTACCAGAGGCACGGGTAATTTGTTGGTAGCATTGTTAGATGCCTTTCTACTTACTAACGACAGGGTGTGGCTGAACGATATTGAATTAGTGATCCAAAATACTTTGCATCCTGAGGATAATCCAGCAGATAGGAATTTGGAAAATGTTGAGGCTACTTGGTCACATACAGTTCTTATGCAATCGATACTTAGGTATCTTTCGGTAAAGGAAGATCTGAATGAACTTGATGAACGCTATTGGTATGCGAGAAGTTCCTTTTTACTCTACGCAAAATGGACTCTGGAACATGGCGAGGTATATCTTGATAGGCCTGAAAGGCTTGAGTTTGTTAACGATACGTGGGCTGCACAAGATATACGAAGATATGTATTGATGAGCGTCGCTGCCGAATATGACGTTGTCAATGCATCTCAATATAGAGATAAGGCAGAGTATTTTGGTACTCGGATTGTAGAGCTACTCTCTCTTAGCCCTACGTCCAGCTATACACGTATTCAAGCGATTATCATGCAAAATGTTGGATACACCACTCTATTAACTAATCGAAATATAGAGAAAATAAATACGCATACTGATTCCAATTTAGCATCCCTTGACTTTAAAGAGCAGCGACTCTCCCGGACCATGCAGAGTATGATGCAAAAGATCTTGGTAGGGCTTAAAGGTAGCAGCCTAAAAAAGGAGGTTGCGTGGCTTAGACATCGATTGTCGAATTAAACAGTTATTTGGAAGGTCGCAGCCGTACTAACAAATGCTCGCTGCTTGTATACGGTTTGTGTTTCTTTTTTATGGGAAATACCCATAATTGAAGATCTGTTTTCCCCAGATATTGCATCGTAATTCTGGGAGGTGCAGCATGAATATTTGTACAAATAAGTAGTCGACCATTATGCGAAAAGGCTCGTGAATCATTGACTTACTTTAAAGAACGAAATAGTGGTGCTTTTTTGCGTGGAACCCCAGTGACATACGGCTAGCCCAGCTAATATAAATTCGGAAAAAAATGCAACATAGCTATCTCCCAGACATGGAGAAATATAGTGGTAACCGTAGACAGTAAGCCATCATCAATATTCCGAATAATAAGAGCAAGATATTTACTGTTTTTGCTTGATTGAAAAAAATAAACCTGCCAAAGCATGCGCCGGCGACTATGCCTGCTGTATTCATAACTAGATCGTCAGCGTTTGCGCCTCTCCCGCCAAGGTGTTGAAGCGCTTCAATAAGAGTTCCCAGAAAAAACAGAATTACGATTAGTAGTGGCTGCAAATTGTCACTTTTAGGTGTCTTTAGAGCTATTGATAACATTCCAACAAATGCTGCAAAGCACATGACCAGTCCATGACCTGAGTTTTGTACCGAGTTCCAGAAAAGTGTGTCGCGAGGAAGATGGACTGTGGAAAATATAAACAGTATGGACAGCCACAGCGCTAAGTTTGCTAGAAATATATTTCGCATTTAAAAGGTTCACTAATCAAGCAATGTTAATAATTGCTGGTAAGTAGCATGCGTGAATAACCCGAAAGAACTAAGCAATACGTGTAAAGCCATTGTAATGGTGCGATGGCATTTGGAGTTGGTACGCATGAATTGTTATTTAGAAAATTAAGTATGCCTGTTCAAAAATCTAGTAATTCATGTCTGATACGAAGCTAGGGGCTGTTACATTGCGTTGATTCAATGTAGTAGAAATCAAGTTTATATGAGTCGGCCCGATATAACTTATAAATCTAGCAATGTCCAAATCGTGGGTCAGTAGAATAATATGAATGGATACAAAAAAGATAAAATGTTCTTAGTAAGAGAGATAGTGGTGTTTTCGTTTGTTATCTCATTACTAGGATGTTCAGGCGGTGGAACTGATTCTACTGTAGCCACAGACACTAACAATAGTTTAACTTCTGAGCCTATGTTGGGACAGGCTATTGGAGGCGCGGATGTTCCTGCCGGGCTTAACGTAACTGAAGGTAATGTCTCTTCGCCTATAGTGGCAATTGCGACAGAAAATACCCGTCCTGAAATTACCACTATTAGTCTTGGTTGTGACTTGTCATTAGATACAATTTCTATGGTGGTGGGTGAAACAACTGAATTTCAGGTAAATGTCGACGATGAAGCAAACTCCACACTGAGTTATACAATAGTCTCTGATGACCTTAATTTACTGGATGTGGCTGTAAATAAAGAGGGGCGAGTGAGCTTACGGGCCGTAGCTGCAGGTGATGTGACTGCTCCGATTGTAGTGACGGATGATCAAGGGATGCAAGATCAAATTTTGTTGAATGTTACAATTGGTTCATGAAGTGCAAATGCTAGAAGCTTGTAACATGGCGCAGTACGTCTAGGCACTAAAACCACGAGACAGTTAGTAGACGTTCCACACGCTTACAGATCGGGTAAGGCACCGAATGGAACGCAGTTTCTTTACTTGTCATTGTTGTATTGCATCGATGGTTAATGAAAAAGAAGTTTGATTTTGAATGCCTAGTTAATGAGGCTCATGCAAAAATATTTTGTCGACAACATCAAATTCTACATAACCAGTCATAACCAGTCATTTAGAATAAATTTCGATTGTGACTAGTGTGATACTTACATTGAAATATATTTTTCTACGACTGATCTTCTCTTAAAAACTAAGTAAATATGTTGTTCTGATACTTTTTTTTAACGCTTAATGAAGAAATTTAGCATCGGCCAATGTTAATTGCGTAATTCCATCGCTTAAAATATATCGACACTTCTAAAAGGTCTATTGCTTCACACCGTTTTGTTTCGTAGCATCAATATTGAGAGTAAGCTAACTCCAAATACAAAATGAAAGCTCCATTACCGCTTTATTAGAAAATAACGTTAGCAAGTTATTGAACGGAACAAAGTCTTTACTATGTATGATTGAACCGAAATTCCAAGATACGCAACCAAAAAAGAAAGGCTCCAGAGTATTATTTTCCAGGCCAGCCATTCTTTTCGGTGCGGATTGTATTAGCTTTGCAATGTCGGTTATTTGTGCAGTACTAACTGCCATGATAGTCCGGCATTACACAATTGGTTATTTTAATCCTCCAGTAATTTCCGACAAAAATCGTATTTTGATTGTATTCGGCATCGCGTTTATAATATTGACTTTCAGAAGTTCCACACTAGGCCACTACACTCAATTCCGACCATTTTGGCTTGAATTGAAAGAACTAATTAAAACCGTTGGCTTAATCGCCGCTTTTGATGCATTCATTCTATTTGCTATTGGTGTTCAATTCTCTCGTTTGTGGTTTGGCTTCTTTCTTATCTACTTAGTAGTGTTAGTTCCATATGGTAGAGAACGCTCCAAAATATGGATGATCAGGCATAAAATATGGTATCAACCAACCCTAATTGTAGGTGTTGGTAGTAATGCAAGAAAAACCGCGATAGCTCTGAAAAGTGACACGTCGCTTGGACGTAACGTTGTTGGTTTTGTTAGTTTGGAAACTATCAAATCAGACTTACAACCGATTGATGAGATACCTGTATTTCATGATCTGACTGAAGCCAAGGATAGTCAGATTCGAAAAGTAGATTTGATATTTGCGTTTGAAACGTTAAGCGAAATGAATGTCCAACGCCATCTGATCAATCAAACAATTGCAGAGAACACTCAAGTAACTGTGGTACCCCCAGGTCTTGAGTTGCCTCTATATGGCGCTTCAGTTGTTGGAATTTTCAGGCACGATACCGCATTGATAAATCTGCAAAATAGATTGGCAGATCCGATTTCACAAAAAATAAAACGCGCCACAGACGTGGTATTTGGAATTGTATTCCTATTAGTTTTTTCGCCTATATTTTTGATATTGACTTTCGTTATTTGCAGAGACGGTGGTTCTGTATTTTTTAGTCACGTAAGAATGGGTAAAAACGGTCGGCATTTTAAGTGTCATAAGTTTAGAACAATGGTAGTCGATTCAGAGATGATTTTTAACAACTATCTTAAGAAAAATCCTCACGAGCAGAGAAGCTGGGTCCAAAAACGTAAGCTTGAAAATGACCCCCGTGTTACCCGAATTGGGCGCTATCTACGCCGCACAAGTCTGGACGAACTACCTCAATTAGTAAACGTTATCAAAGGCGAGATGAGTTTAGTTGGACCACGTCCAATCGTTGATGATGAGTATGAAAAATATGGTCCACATTTCTCTTACTACACAATGATGAAACCGGGCATGACGGGCTTATGGCAAGTTAGTGGTCGAACCGAGACAACCTACCAAGAGAGGGTCCGATTGGACGTTTGGTACTGCAAAAATTGGACGCTTTGGAATGATGTTGTGATTTTGATCAAAACATGTAAGACACTTTTGAATCGGCATGGAGCTTATTAATTCTTAGTTATTGAGATCTGCGTCTGGTAAACATCAATCGTGTAGTACTTTGATGGAACTGCATTAACTGGTTTGATGCTGCAATTACTCAGAGAGCTGCGTCTAACTAGCACATCGGTTCACAATTTGGGCTAAAGGACGCATTTGTATTAACTCTATGGTGGCGTCAAAATAAATTTATAGCCCAACTTGGTAATTTACTGAAATGTTTCGTTCGCCTATTTTGAAGCATTGCAGCGTCGATAGAAGTTGCCATATTCTAGTTCGGTTCGTGTCGCTATTTTTGATTTGGCGTCGGCTGGTTTTTAATTGACACTATCGAATTAAATTAAGCGTTCCCACCTGTCCAATGTGGAAAATACTCGAGAGCACAAACAGGAATAAAACCATGGAAGACAAGCAAATATTGAAGATTATTTTCCAAGCACTGGAAATGGCTAACAATCAACGGGAACATGACAATCAAATAGAGATCTCTGATCAAACCAAACTATTTGGAAATGAAGGTAATTTGGACTCAATGGGGTTGGTTGGATTTCTCATTGATATTGAAGAATCTCTTCAGGATAACGGATACGATTTAGTGCTTAGCGATGACAGAGCTATGTCTCAAACTCGTAGCCCATTTTCAGATGTGCAAACTCTCGTAACGTACATAAAAACGCTCATTGCAGAACAAGGAAGCAAAAAATTAAAAATATCTTAATCACCGGCACGAGTAGGGGGATAGGGAAGGATTTAGCTAATCACTACATTGAACAGAATTTCTTTGTCCATGGTTGTGCAAGATCTGAAAGCGCTATCGAACATCCAAATTATAAACATTATCAGGTCGATATTTCATCGCCTGAAGAAATAACCAACTTTTTTTTCGAATTTAGAAAGCAGGTAAAAGTTATTGATGTGCTCATCAATAATTCAGGCATAGCCAGTATGAACGCCTTTGCGTTAACCCCAATCCAAACATTCCAAAGAATATTTGATGTAAACGTGCAAGGTACATTTCTGTTCTGTCAAAAAGCATTTGGATTGCTAAAAAAATCAACGTGCCCAAGAATTATTAATATGAGTAGTGTGGCGGTTCCTTTAAAGCTTGAGGGTGAGTCTGTCTATGCTGCAAGTAAGAGCGCTGTGGAGTCATTGACACAGATTATAGCTAAAGAGTATGGCCATTTCGGCATTACCTGTAATGCAATAGGTCCATCCCCTATCGAGACGGCATTAATAAAGGGGGTGCCCAATGAAAAAATAGAAAATCTTATTGCTCAACAAGCAATAAAAGAAAAGGCGACGTCTCGAGATTTGATAAATATATTAGATTTTTATATTAAGCCCGAGAGCTCTATGATAACTGGCCAAGTCATTTACCTTGGAGGATTTGCTAGGTGATTAGCTACTTTCTAGAGAGAATTCATGAAACGCCTCAAACAGAAGCCATAGTGTCTGACAAGTTTTCAGTAAGTTATGGACAGATTTCTGAAAAAGTAGATGGCTATTTTAGCTGGATTAGGCAAAATAATATTCCACAAGGTGCGGTTGTTTCATTTGACGGTGACTATTCTCCTGCAGCTGTATCACTTTTCCTAGCGCTGATAAAAAACAAGAATATCATCGTGCCTTTATCTATGGATTCACGTCATCACTTCGAAGAATTTAGAGAGATAGCATCCACTGAAATTGACATCTCTATCGATGGCGATAACTTAGCAAAAATACAAACAGGTAGGGAAGCAAACTACGCTCTATACGATGAATTGAGGGCCAAGAATGCACCTGGTCTCGTTCTATTTTCATCAGGATCTACAGGTAAAAGCAAAGCCATCGTCCAAGATTTAAACAAGTTAATGGAAAAGTTCAAAACGCCGAGGAAGGCTTTGCGTATGTTGATTTTTCTACAGCTTGATCACATAGGAGGCATAAATTCGCTTTTATATACGCTTTCGAATCAAGGAACGATCATTGTAGCTGACAGCAAATCACCAGAAATTATATGCAGCACAATTGAAAAGTATAAAGCTGAGCTTTTACCGACATCTCCTACTTTTCTAAATCTGCTTATTCTGTCTGGGGTACATAAAAAATATGACATATCAAGTTTGAATCTGATTACTTACGGAACAGAGCCAATGCAAGAGTCAACACTTGCAAAGTTGACGAATATTTTGCCTAACATTAAGTTACAGCAAACATATGGACTTTCGGAAGTAGGGATCCTTCGTTCAAAATCACGTTCTTCAGGCTCGCTGTGGATGAAAGTTGGTGGTGAAGATATTGATATAAAAATAATTGATAACATTCTTTGGATTAAGTCGAATTCATCTATGCTTGGATATCTAAATGCGCCTTCACCATTTGACAAAGATGGTTTTATGAATACAGAAGATGAGGTCGAATTAGATGGTGATTGGATAAGAATTCTAGGGCGGAAAAGTGAAATAATAAATATTGGTGGATATAAAGTTTTTCCAGCTGAAGTAGAAAGCGTGTTGTTAGCCATGTCCAATGTTGAAGATGTCGCTGTCTATGGCGCAACTCACCAGATAACTGGGAATATAGTTACTGCGAAAATCAAATTGACTGAGGAAGAGTCGTTGCGAGAATTTAAGGGCAGAATGTTGACTCATTGTAAAGATCGACTTCAAGCATACAAAGTTCCAAGCAAAGTCATCATTACAGAGGAGTCTATCTATAACGAACGATACAAGAGAATCCGACGAACGAATAAAACGATCGTTCAATGAGCTGCCAGCATGAGATCATTAGTTAAAGCAGTAGTAAGTTTTCTAAGTGCAATTATAGTTCTCCCATTTTCTCTTGTTTCTATCCTGGAAGATAAAGTCACTTCTGGTAACTCTGAAGCTCTGTTCAATTTCAGTGCACATGTCATGGCCATGTTGCCAGGCAAGCCTGGTTCGTATTTGAGGCGTGCGTTTTATGTCATGTCGCTAGAAAGCTGTTCTCCTAGCTGCCACATCGGATTTGGAACCATATTTTCCCACCGTAACACCACAATTGGTGAGCATGTCTATTTTGGGTCTTATGCCCTGGTTGGTAGCGCTGAGTTTGGTCATCATTGCCTTATTGGTAGTAGAGCAAGTGTATTGAGTGGAGGGTCGTTGCACGTTCGAGAAGAAAATGGGATGTGGTCGCCGTACACAGTGGATCGTTTGGAAAAAGTGAAACTATCCCAAAACGTATGGGTGGGAGAAGGTGCGATTATAGTTGCGGATATCGGCGCAGGATGTATGGTCGGTGCGGGCTCAGTGGTAACTTCAACACTAAAAGCAAATATTATGGTTTCGGGAAATCCTGCTCGTTTTGTAAAAAATATCGTATGAATGTGCCACATGAACATCAGAGTTTTGTCGAATGGATGAAAGCAGTTGGCATGTTTTTGATTGTTATTGGGCATGTTTTTGGAAGTCCTCATAGTCCATTTAATGACTATTTCCAGCCCATATATACAAAGCAACTAGGAGTAGCGTTCTTCGTATTTGTGACTGGTTGGAGCTTAATGAATGAGAAGAGGGAGCGGTTTACTGTCGCTTTTTACAGGATTTTCCCGATATTTTTTTATGGTATCGTGATAGCGGTTACGCTTAGCCTAATCTTCTACTTTTTAGGTAAAGATATAAACGAAAGCAATTATTTACCTTTTCTATTTGGTGTCAATGTTCTCTTCAACTACTTTCCAGCGAATCCGACCACTTGGTACATCGGTACTTATTTTCACTTAATAATATTTTGGTTAGTATTTTTTCATAATCGAAAGGTAACCGCCATCCATTTAGTTATAGGTTTGGTTTTAGAAAATGTTGTCCGCATGACGTTAATCTATTTTAATAAGGACTTTGTTGCGTACATGACACTGCCGAATTGGTTGAGTATTTTTCTAATTGGTATGTACTTGCACGATAAAAAAGATGTGACTGTTACCCTATATTCAATCGGGAAGGTTGTCCTTTTAGCAGTATTGGCAACGCTTTGGGTATATTTCATAAATACATTCGAGTTTGATAATTCATTCCCGTTTAGAAAGTCCTCGATTTCGAATGTTGCTCTTCAGTCGATGTCAATTTCAGCAACATATATTATTTATACGATGCTAGTTTTCTATATTTTCCGTAATTTACCTACATTAAAAATAATATCCGTGTTGTCTAAAAATACTTTGCTTATTTTTATTTTGCACATGCCAATAATCTACGAATTTTCGCCGGTAATTTATCGATATATCACTAATGATTTTATTAAAAGAGTTGTTATGATTTCAATCTCGTATATTGGTATTGCTATTTTTTCAATTTTAGTGCACAAATATATCCGTATTAATTCACTGCGAAATTGTATGTGGGATATGATTTCTAGATACCGCACTACTTGATAATAGTTGCCTCGAAAAAATAATATTTTCTTTCAGCTACGATAATCCCCCTGAATTGAGACTGCGGCTATTCCAACCCCTATATCGATTTTGGACCTATAATCTAAAGAGTGACTAACACTTGGTGGTGCTTTAATAGTTGCCTAAAGTGTTTACTTCATTTACCGAAATTGGCTATTAGAGAGGGACATTTAAGTAAGCGTCGGGGCATCTACACCTTTCGGGCTCTCGTAATTTAGGTAATTCTATTCTCCACACCAATGGAGAACATCATGAACGAAGTAAGTACCGACAAAGAGCAATACTGGCTAGATCACATCGAGGCTGCAAGCCGTTCAGGCTTGAGCATCGTGCAGTACGCTAAGCAACACGATATCAAAGCCCAAAGACTGTATCAATGGCGCAACGTTATCAAAAGCAGATCAACCACCGTTTCCACTGAAGAAAAATTCACGCGTGTTGTAACGTCGACACCATTGCCAAGCGCAAGAATTACCCTGAGACTAACAGGTGCAACGCTTGAGTTTGAT